>CAJNDT010003846.1:320000-435000 GCA_905221615.1 Symbiodinium sp. CCMP2592
TTTGGTGTCGTTAATGCAGTAACAGTAGCAGGTCGAAGGCTCAAGAGTAGCTGTTCTACTTAAAGTACGATTAGTAGCAACAGCAGCCATCTACGTCTAGTGGCCCCAGGCGGGAGATCAGCTGCAGCACGAGCAGCGCATAGGCTTCTTCGACACAACATCTACGAAAGTTAAGCTACCTGACCCTGCGCTGCATATGATAGTATACATGCATCATATGAACCCGAGGAATAGCATTGAGAACGTGCACGCCTTCTTTATTGTGATTTCGGGGGCTTGAAGTCCAGTCCTCAATGAGATTCCAGCCAGGCTCGCCGCGCACAAGGACGCGACCACATGGACCAGGATCGCCAATCCCAGCGCCAATCTGCCTGGAGCGCCATCGCTTGTTGTCGGGGCAGTCAGCAAGGGATTGCTTGTGGCCTTCCCGCGTGTGGATGATGTGGTAGCCCTTCTGGCGGAGAGCTTGAAATACCACCTTCAATGGCTCGATAGGGGCTCGTGTCATCGAGATGTCGTAGCCCATGCTGTCAACGTAGCCCCCCTTACCACAAAAGTCGATTTGCATATCGATGGCCAGCAAAGCGGTCTTGTCGGGCTCCAGGCAGCCATCCAAAGGCCAGGGGGGGAATGCCGGAACCGCCATGGCCCAGCACTCAGAAGACCCTTCAATCTCTCCGTAAGCTTTATACAAAGCCTGCTTAATCCTATCACCTCAAAGAACAAGATCATCTAAACATGTTGGGGAAAGATACTTTCCCTAAAATGTTGACAGGTTTACAGCTTGAGATCTGCCAGCGACAAGTGGCTAACCCGAAGCAGGGCGCTTGGCACATGCAGCAACATTCTTTGCCCCGATGACAACTGACAAGATGACGTCTTCAGCTAGAGCCAAAAGCAGTAAGTGAGCAAAACACTTGTCTTCAGCATGCTCGCACAACCACATCTTGTGATGCGTGCCGCCCTTCTACGCCAAAAAGGCCGCGCTGGCTGTGACACAACTGGACATGGAAATGGATGCGAAATGGGGCCTGGCCTTGCACTCCACGCCCTTCCCTCCGTTGAACCTAATATGGTACCCTAAATAGAAGGGTCCTTTGTATAGGGACCCCAAAGTAAGGTACCCCTAACTTTCGGAAACTCCCTCATGGATTCTGAAGGACAAGCTGGTGTCACAACAACCCTCTCGGCCGGGTGCATGTCGCCAGGAGGCTGGTGGGAGGTCAGTACTTTTGTGGAGATGCCGCCCGATGAGCCCTGCAATGGCCAAAGCCACGAAGGAAGCAAAGGATGACCCAAGCCAGCACACCACCATACATGAAGAACCGTTAAGCCCTTAAGAACCCTGAATACCTTACGAAAAACTAGTCTCGGAGCTAAACCTTTAAAACTTCTCAGAATACTGAAGATTCTTCCAAACTCGTCCATAAGGGCCTTTAAGAATTCTTGAAAATCATGCATGCTTGTAGATGTCGCGACCCAATAACTCTCTGCACACTGCATGGCTGTTGCTGGTGGCAAAAAAGGCCGGGTGGTAGAAGCGGGAGCAGCAGCACGTTTGGCAGCAGCAACAGCAACAGCAAGCGGTGGCAGGGGTGGCGACAGTCGTCCGTCCTCGTTTCTCGCTGTCGCAGCCCTAGGCGTCGTCCCCGTGGCAGTGGAGTAGTAATTACGAGTGCTAGTAGCGGTACTGGTACTAGGAGTAATACCTCAAATCAGTAATGCCAGCAGTGCTCGTCGTACTGGTAGTGGGACTCGAAGCACTGGTAGTACTAGCAATACGAGCAGCAGTCGTAGCAGCAGAAGGAGGGGTCGTCGTCGTGGTGGTGGTTGCAGGGGCAGTGGCAGTGGCAGGGGAGCAGTAGGAGCAGTTGGTACAGTAGGAGCAGTAGGAGCAGTACGAGCAGTAGGAGCAGTAGTTTCTGTCACCCAGGTAAAAGTAGTAGTAGTAGTAGTAGTAGTAGTAGTAGTAGTAGTAGTAGTAGTAGTAGTAGTAGTAGTAGTAGTAGTAGTAGTAGTAGTAGTAGTAGTAGTAGTAGTAGTAGTAGTAGTAGTATAGTAGTAGTAGTAGTAGTAGTAGTAGCAGTAGTCGTAGCAGTAGTCGTAGTAGTAGCCGTAGTAGTAGTCGTAGTAGTAGTAGCAGCAGTAGTAGCACCAGTAGACAGTAGTAGTAGTAGCAGCAGTAGCAGTAGCAGTAGCAGTGGCAGTGGCAGTAGAAGTAGTAGTGTGATGAATAATTTTCATAGTCATGGCAGTAGCAGCAGTAGTAGTTCATGTAGCAATAAGAGTAACAATAAGGAAAATAGCACTAGCAATAATAATTCTTTTCGCAATGGTCGTATTAGTACTACTAGTACGAGTACCAGCACGAGTATGACCACGAGTACTGGCACCAGTACTAGTGCTAATACTAGCACTAAGCAGTCGCAGTAGCAAAAGCAGCAGCGGCTGTAGTAGTAGTCGTAGCAGTTGTGGCAGTAGTGGTAGCAGTAGTGGCAGCAGTAGCAGTAGCAGTAGCAGTAGCAGTAGCAGTAGCAGTAGCAGTAGCAGTAGCAGTAGCAGTAGCAGTAGCAGTAGCAGTAGCAGTAGCAGCAGCAGTAGCAGTAGCGATAGCAGTAGTAGCACCGATAGTTTTTTGTAGTAGTAGCAGTGGCAATAACCCATTGAACCCATTTGTACCCGCTAGCGCTGTAAAGAGGCAGTTCTTCTCAATCTCAACTCTTCTTTTTTGCGATGTAAACTTAAGTTTCTTCTCAATCTCAAAGCTTCGCCTGAACAAAGCAAAATTTTGCTGGTGTGGAAGGGCACCACCTTAGTCATGCCGCCAGCTACCGTGTTTCATCTGTCAAAGTCCCATGAAGAGCCGTGACAAGCTTCTTCGCAGATGCAGCATAGCGCGCAAACGTCAGTCTGACATGATTTTCAGCATGCTCAACCAAGCAGAAGAAACCATTAGCAGTATGAGGCTTGCTTTAGAAAAGCTCTAAAAGTCTAACGTCCACTCACCAAAGTCCGAAGCGATTGCAACGACGGACCGCAGTCCGGGAATAGTAGGAGGTATAGTAGGAGTAGTAGTAGTCGTCGTCGTCGTCGTAGTAGTAGTAGAAGTAGTAGTCGTCGTGGTGGTGGTGGTGGTAGTAGAAGAAGAAGTAGTAGTAGTAGTAGTGGTAGTAGTAGTAGTAGTAGTTGCAGTAGCAGTAGCAGTAGCAGTAGCAGTAGCAGTAGTAGTAGTAGTAGTAGTAGAAGAAGTAGTAGTAGTAGTAGTAGTAGTAGTAGAAGTCGTAGTAGTAGTAGTAGTAGTAGTAGTAGTAGTTGTAGTTGTAGTAGTAGTAGTAGTGGTAGTAGTAGTCATGGTGGTGGTGGTGGTGGTGGTGGTGGTGGTGGTGGTGGTAGTAGTAGCAGTAGTAGTAGTAGTAGTAGCAGTAGTAGTGGTAGTAGTCGCCGTGATCCCCTAGTAGTGGTCGTCAAGTACCACGGCTACTACGCACTATTGTTGCTAGAGTGCTGGGTGGCAGCCGCCTCCAGGAGAACTGGGGCCCTCCGCCTCCTCTTGGCCGCCTGCCTCTTTAGGCTTTGGGGCTCCCAGAGAGCCCAATACCCCTTAATGAAGGAATATAGCTTAAAGCATAATATGAACCCCCTTATCGTTTAAGGTATATTCTTTAGAAACTGTAGTTAAAGCCAACTCCAAAAAAATCTACTTGGGTTTATGATGATGATGATGATGATAAGGCTGATGATTATGAGGATGATGATGAAGATGGTCAGATTAACGGTGATGTTGAGGATGGCAAGGATGATAGTTATGAAGATGACGATGATGAAGATGGTCAGTTTAACGATGATGCTGAAGATGGTGAGGATGATGATTGGGTGGGGCGCGCATCGGTTTCATCGATTTTTTCTGGGTTTTGTGTTTGCAGAGGCACTGCTGCTACTGCTGCTGCTGCTGCTGCTACCGGCGCCGGACCGAACCGTCGACCCACATCTTCTGCAGCCTGCACTGCACAATCATCCATCCCACCCAGCAGGAAAACGGACTTCAAAACCCAACAGGCGTAACGCAGAACTTACAATCTCTTGTGGATGAGTGTTGACATGCCAAACTGCAGCGGCCCGTCCTTCGACGTGATTATCACGACCACCTCTATATGCGCACCCTCTTGGTCCGGCGCCGCAGACACACCCAAGATGTGAATCCTTAATCAAGGAAGATGTGAACCCTTTATTAATTAAGGGGTATTGGGCTTCTGTCGCGTGTTGTGGTTTGGATTTTGCTTCCATCACTCCTGGCCCTGAAGGTACATGGAAGTTTCCGGAAAAAAAGGGACCCTAATACAGTACCCTCAATAGTAGGATCCTTATTGTAAGGACCCCGAAATAAGGTACCCTTCGGAAACTCCCACATGGTGTTGAGGCATCTTATCGGGCATCTGGCGCGCGGGCGTGGGGGCTAGAGCTTGCTGAAAACTTACCTTTGGTTAGTAGGGAATGGGGGAATGGGGTACAATATGGTACAATTATAACTACTATTACTACCATTCTTCCATTCCCTACTGACCAAAAGTAAACCCTAAACCCCTAAACCCTATAGAGCCCTTAAAGGATCCCTTTAAAGGAACCTATTACTACCATTCTTCCATTCCCTACTAACCAAAAGTAAGAAAAAGAGCTGGGCATGGTCATCGGAGCTTTGCCTCGTTGCCGTCAGCTGCGCTTGGATCCTGCGACCAAGAACCTTACCTTTGGCTAGTGGGGAATGGAAGACTGGTAGTCATAGGTTCCTTTAAAGGGATCCTTAAGGGATCTATAGGGTTTAGGGGTTTCGACGCTCACACTCACACGAGGCAGGCAAGGCTCCACATAGGGTTTAGGGGTTTAGGGTTTACTTTTGGTTAGTAGGGAATGGAAGAATGGTAGTAATAGTAGTTATAATTGTACCATATTGTACCCATTCCCTACCAACCAAAGGTAAGGAACAGCAACCACCACCACGAATACCACCGCCACCACCATCTGTGTGCGACTGCCGCGAATCCTACTCGACTACCGGTGCTACTGCTATCACCACCACCACCACCGCCACTGCCATTACCATCACGATCATAGTAAGAATAAGAGTAAGAGTCCAAATGAGAAAAAAGTAAGAGTAAGAGTGTAGGACTACTACTACTACTACTACTACTACTACTACTACTACTACTACTACTACTAAAACTACTACTACTACTACTACTACTACTACTACTACTACTACTACTACTACTACTACTACTACTACTCCTACTCCTACTCCTGCTTGCTGATGCTTCTGCTCCTGCTCCTGTTCCTGCTACAGTTGCCGCTGCTCCTACTGCTGCTCCAACTCCGAACTCCAACTCCTACTTCTATCACTACTACGACGACCACTACTTCCTCTGCTGCTCGTGCTGCTGCTACTGTAATGCTGCTGCTACTGCTACGACTTCTGCTTATAAGGGCGTGAAGTATCAGCACACTTGTGGCACCGATTGAAGAACTGAGCTTTGAGACATTGAGCTTTCACTAAGTCCCACAAGCAAGAGGAAGCGATGCGATTTGCCTCCTTGCTGTCGGTAGGGTGGCTCTCGCCGGAATCCTTGCCCAAGGCTGCGAAAACGCGAGTTTCAACCTGATAGTCCCGAACTAGGGTACTGTACCCCTAAAATAAAGTCGAGCGGAAACCATCTTAAACCAAGGGTTGTGCCACAAGCGTTCCAACGCAGGAGTACCAACGAAAGTGTTGACATACATGGCTCCTCGTCCAGTGTTCAGTATTCTTCCAAGGGCCCACGTCCGTTTGGGTGGTTGTGCTGCGGCGCTCACATCTCCACACGACAGGTGGCGGGTCCAACGTCGATTCACGAGTCAGTCAAGCTCAGGAATCAATCAAGTCCGTTCACAAGTATTTTTGATTGACTCAAGCGTTCAACTAGCACCGCCAACAAAATGTCCTGCCTGTCTACATATTACGGGGATTTCACTCCAAATCCCATCACGAGGCCTCATGAACTCTGCATCCCTGGAGCCCTGGAGGCCAACTGTCCCCCAGAGCCAGAAACTCTTGATATAGAAATACTAACTGGGGATCATATTTAGACTCCTATAAGGTAATCCCAAAAAAGGAATTACTATAACTAATAATCACACTAATCGTAATTCTACTTTATTGATGTTCTATACTTGTAAGGTAATAAGGCACGCTACACGGACGGCTTTAAAGTGGCAGCAAGCAAGCCCACTTAGACCAAGGCCTTGCATCGTTGTCAGTATGCTGACCAAGAACGGCAACATCATAGAAGTCGTTACCGGTGTACTTAGTAGGTGTAGGAGCGGGACTAGGGGTGAGAATTATTGCAGTAGCAGCAGGACAAGCAGAGTAGCAGTGCTAGAAGTCGTCGTCACGCGAATGAGCGACAACAACAGTAGTGGCAAAACCAACCAATACAGAAATGACAAGAGCAAACACAAACAGTCCAGCGGTCGATTAATTAATCGCACACACCTGCAACAAGCAAGGGCAGTGACAATCGCAAGAAAAGAGAAAACAACACGATGCCGACAGAATCAGGGAAAGATGGCGCTGCTTAATTAAGATGGGAACGACTCCATTCTTTTGATCTCTCTTTTCAAACTTTTGCCACAAGCTGTCAAAAAAAAACGGGCCCGCCTCCGATGCTGATGCCCCAGCCGCGCCTGCCTGTGCTGGGGTTTAGCGAGTATCGTGTAGTCTAGCATAGGAAAAAGTATGGCGTGGTATTAATACCTATAGTCTCCATTGTAGTTCCTTTTTGAGGTTACCTTTTAGGATCCTTAATAAAAAAAAAGGTTAAACCAAAAAAGAAGCTACAATTCAGACTCTAGGTATGGTATACTAGCTCGGTATGGTTTAGTCGGGCTTTTGGTGTTCGGGGCGAAGGCCTGTGGCGTTGGTCCCTTCTTTCGGTCCCTATTATAATACGGCACGTAATATTTAGGGTACCCAAAAAGGGACCCTAATTTTGACAACCACCCAGTTAGGGGATCTGGGCTTTTGTTGACACTCACACTCGGACAAGCCTGGCAATGTATGCAGCAACAGGTTCGACGACTTCGCTAGATACTCATCAAGTGGGAGTTGCCAAAAATAGGGGCTACCTTATTTAGGGGTCCTAAAAGAAGGATCCTACTATTTGGGGTACTATCTTAGGGCCTATTTCTGGAAACTCCCAGGTTACAGGAGGGGTAGGTACCCGATGCTGCGGCAGACAAGGCTCTTAGACATGCACCCATGTGCCCGAAAGGATTTCGGATGCTGAGTTGGTTGGCTCTGCTTTAGGGCCTTAATAATTAGAAGAGGGTTTTGGGGCTCATTATACTATAATGACTATAGTTATGTATAAGTATGATGAGGAACCACCAAAATAGTGTTGGTATTATCTAAGCCCCTTTTATTGGCTGCACTTCTGGTGAAAACCAGGATTCCCCTGCCCGCCACTGAATCTGAACCCTACAGCCCTCAACCCTTCACCCACAACCCTAGCCCCATACAGCACTTACATACTACTCTAGCTTATAAGGGTCTGAAAGTTTTTGTGAGGATTCACAATCCTTTCTGCCGCTCATTCACACTTAAAGGGCTTCCGAGGTGTAGTAATCGGGGTTGTCTCGGATTCAGCTGGTACTCCCACAGTCGCATTCAGGTCGGCAGGACGGGCTGTGACGCGTTCCCGGGTTTGGGGTTGAGGGCCTCATGTCATAAATAGAACAATTGACCGTAAACCGTCGGATCCCTTCTCAGCAAAAATCCTGAGAAAGAGCCCTGGTTTCCTGTAATCCTCATGTCTTTCGAGGCGAACTTCTACCAGCAGACCCAAATCTCACGCCCTCTTAGCTGTCGCGGTGTCACGGTGTCCCTGCCTCGGCCGATGGCTGCGACGATGCATCCTCAGGCAAGGAACTGGCAAGGACGTGGTTGCAGAAACAGCTGCGTGCATTCTGTTCGACGGAGAGGTCGTCCACGAGTATCAGTGACGCACAGTGCACCCAAACAGATTTGTCTTTCGCCTTACTCAATCATATGCTTGGGACCTGGCGAACACATCTGCTCTATGAGGCTACCCTATGAGGCTGGTGCAGTCTCTCCCGGCGCATCGGAGGTTGTGGCTGCCTGCTACGTGTTGGTTCTGGTCTCGTTCGTCTTAGTCTTGCACGCAGAACCGTACGACAGGAGGGTCCGGTCGGAAACTTTTGCATGCACAAACCGTACCACATGAAAAACCAAGCCGGGAACTTGACACAGATTGAGGGAAGCATGCCTTGACCAAGAGACTGCATCATAAGGCACCGTCCTAGCCGCCCTAGCCCGCAAGTGGCGTGCAGTCAGCTTGTAATAGAAGGGTCACCCCGTGTTTTCACAAAGCTTTGTCCACACACACACACACACACACACACACATCTGTGATCCAAAGCTCGCTTTGCAAATGTGCTGCTGGAGTATACAACTGCATGTACCACTAACAGTCGCTTGCAACACACCAACATCGCGGCCACATACTGCGGTATGCCGCCTCCGCCTTCTGGGGTTCAGAAGCTGCCACCTCACAGCGGAGAACCAGATCGTGGTAGAAGGCAGCACGCCAAAACAAACTGATTCAAGCCGAGACCCGTCTCAAGTCAGAAAGCCTTCTGCATGCGTGGCCACAGACCAGAGCGCAAACCCACAGCTCACTAGAACCGTCCACTGAAAGAGATTGCAAGGGATCATATCTGCGGGCTTTGCGAACAAGAGGCTCGTCTACGAACATCTATGCAGCACCGACCAGCACCGCGCAAGTAACGTTTACTGCGTCTTAAAACGTCTTAAAAAGACTCCTTCCATCATCTTCCATGAGGCTGCGGCTTCCTCTGCCGGAGCTTGCGACGGTGCAGCTGCCTGTCTGTTGTCTTCCATGTCGTGTTTCATGCACTACTGCACTTCTGTCAACATGCGAGACACATGTCACGCTCTCGCACCGCGCCCCCGCCTTTGCTTCCGAAGTGGCTGCCTTGCGGCCAGACCAAATCAAAACGAAAAAATTTGCAAAAACACTCGCTCGAGGTAGACGCAGCCGGACACACTTCACTAAGGGATGCCCAACGCTTCTCATCCTAAGCCACCGTCTTAACAAGAAAGTCTCCCTGTAGTCAGCGGTTTTGTCCCCACACATCTGTGATCCAAAGCTCGCTTTGCAAATGTGCTGCTGGAGTATACAACTGCATGTACCACTAACAGTCGCTTGCAACACACCAACATCGCGGCCACATACTGCGGTATGCCGCCTCCGCCTTCTGGGGTTCAGAAGCTGCCACCTCACAGCAGAGAACAAGATCGTGGCAGAAGGCAGCACATCATGATAAAGTGATCCAATCCGAGACCCGTCTCAAGCCAGAAACCCAACTGCATGCGATTCCACAGACCACACCGCAAACCCACACCTCACTAGAACCGTCTAATGAAAGAGATTGCAAGAGATCATAGCTGCAGGCTTTGCGAACAAGAGGCTCGTCTACGAACATCTATATCTATACAGCACCGACCAGCATCGCACGAGTAACGTTTACTGCGTCTCGAAATGTTTTAAAAGCTAAAAGAACCCTTCCATCATCTTCCATGATGCTGCGGCTTCCTCTGCCGGAGCTTGCGACGGTGCAGCTGCCTGTCTGTTGTCTTCCATGTCGTCTTTCATGCACTACTGCACTTCTGCCAACATGCGAGACACATGTCACGCTCTCGCACCGCGCCTCCGCCTTTGCATCCGAACTGGCTGCCTCGCGGCCAGACCAAATCAAAACGAAAAAATTTGCAAAAACACTCGCTCGAGGTAGCAGGGAACTGGACCCAGCCGGACACACTTCACTAAGGGATGCCCAACGCTTCTCATCCTAAGCCACCGTCTTAGCAAGAAAGTCTCCTGTAGTCGGCTGTTGTGTCCCCACACATCTGTGATCCAAAGCTCGCTTTGCAAATGTGCTGCTGGAGTATACAACTGCATGTACTACTAACAGTCGCTTGCAACACACCAACATCGCGGCCACATACTGCGGTATGCCGCCTCCGCCTTCTGGGGTTCAGAAGCTGCCACCTCACAGCGCATGACAAACTGATCCAAGCCGAGACCCGTCTCAAGTCAGAAAGCCTTCTGCATGCGATCCCACAGACCACAGCGCAAACCCAGAGCTCACTAGAACCGTCTACTGAAAGAGATTGCAAGAGATCATATCATATTCTGCAGGCTTTGTGAACAAGAGGCTCGTCCACAAACATCTATACAGCACCGACCAGCACCGCACGATTAACATTTACTGCGGCTTAACACTACCCCTCCGTCATCTTCCATGAGGCTGCGGCTTCCTCTGCCGGAGCTTGCGACGGTGCAGCTGCCTGTCTGTTGTCTTCCATGTCGTCTTTCATGCGCTACTGCGCTTCTGTCAACATGCGAGACACAAGTCACGCTCTCGCACCGCGCCTCCGCCTTTGCTTCCGAACTGGCTCCCTTGCGGCCAGACCAAATCAAAACGCAAAAATTTGCAAAAACACTCGCTCGAGGTAGCAGGGAAATGGACGCAGCCGGACACGCTTCACTAAGGGATGCCCAACGCTTCTCATCCTAAGCCACCGTCTCAGCAAGAAAGTCTCCTGTAGTCGGCTGTTGTGTCCCCACACATCTGTGATCCAAAGCTCGCTTTGCAAATGTGCTGCTGGAGTATACAACTGCATGTACCACTAACAGTCGCTTGCAACACACCAACATCGCGGCCACATACTGCGGTATGCCGCCTCCGCCTTCTGGGGTTCAGAAGCTGCCACCTCACAGCAGAGAACCAGATCGTGGCAGAAGGCAGCACGCCAAAACAAACTGATTCAAGCCGAGACCCGTCTCAAGTCAGAAACCCAACTGCATGCGATTCCACAGACCACACCGCAAACCCACAGCTCACTAGAACCGTCTACTGAAAGAGATTGCAAGAGATCATAGCTGCAGGCTTTGCGAACAAGAGGCTCGTCTACGAACATCTATATCTATACAGCACCGACCAGCATCGCACGAGTAACGTTTACTACGTCTCGAAATGTTTTAAAAGCTAAAAGAACCCTTCCATCATCTTCCATGAGGCTGCGGCTTCCTCTGCCGGAGCTTGCGACGGTGCAGCTGCCTGTCTGTTGTCTTCCATGTCGTCTTTCATGCGCTACTGCACTTCTGCCAACATGCGAGACACATGTCACGCTCTCGCACCGCGCCTCCGCCTTTGCATCCGAACTGGCTGCCTCACGGCCAGACCAAATCAAAACGAAAAAAATTGCAAAAACACTCGCTCGAGGTAGCAGGGAACTGGACCCAGCCGGACACACTTCACTAAGGGATGCCCAACGCTTCTCATCCTAAGCCACCGTCTTAGCAAGAAAGTCTCCTGTAGTCGGCTGTTGTGTCCCCACACATCTGTGATCCAAAGCTCGCTTTGCAAATGTGCTGCTGGAGTATACAACTGCATGTACCACTAAAAGTCGCTTGCAACACACCAACATCGCGGCCACATACTGCGGTATGCCGCCTCCGCCTTCTGGGGTTCAGAAGCTGCCACCTCACAGCGCATGCCAAACTGATCCAAGCCGAGACCCGTCTCAAGTCAGAAAGCCTTCTGCATGCGTGGCCACAGACCACACCGCAAACCCAGAGCTCACTAGAACCGTCTGCTGAAAGAGATTGCAAGAGATCATATCTGCAGGCTTTGTGAACAAGAGGCTTGTCCACAAACATCTATACAGCACCGACCAGCACCGCACGATTAACATTTACTGCGGCTTAACACTACCCTACCCCTCCGTCATCTTCCATGAGGCTGGGGCTTCCTCTGCCAGAGCTTGCGACGGTGCAGCTGCCTGTCTGTTGTCTTCCATGTCGTCTTTCATGCGCTACTGCGCTTCTGTCAACATGCGAGACACAAGTCACGCTCTCGCACTGCGCCTCCGCCTTTGCATCCGAACTGGCTGCCTCACGGCCAGACCAAATCAAAATGCAAAAAATTGCAAAAACACTCGCCCCAGGTAGCAGGGAACTGGACCCAGCCGGACACGCTACACTAAGGGATGCCCAACGTTTCTCATCCTAAGCCACCGTCTTAGCAAGAAAGTCTCCCTGTAGTCAGCGGTTTTGTCCCCACATATCTGTGATCCAAAGCTCGCTTTGCAAATGTGCTGCTGGAGTATACAACTGCATGTACCACTAACAGTCGCTTGCAACACACCAACATCGCGGCCACATACTGCGGTATGCCGCCTCCGCCTTCTGGGGTTCAGAAGCTGCCACCTCACAGCAGAGAACAAGATCGTGGCAGAAGGCAGCACATCATGACAAAGTGATCCAATCCGAGACCCGTCTCAAGCCAGAAACCCAACTGCATGCGATTCCACAGACCACACCGCAAACCCACACCTCACTAGAACCGTCTACTGAAAGAGATTGCAAGAGATCATAGCTGCAGGCTTTGCGAACAAGAGGCTCGTCTACGAACATCTATATCTATACAGCACCGACCAGCATCGCACGAGTAACGTTTACTGCGTCTCGAAATGTTTTAAAAGCTAAAAGAAACCTTCCGTCATCTTCCATGAGGCTGCGGCTTCCTCTGCCGGAGCTTGCGACGGTGCAGCTGCCTGTCTGTTGTCCTCCATGTCGTCTTTCATGCACTACTGCACTTCTGCCAACATGCGAGACACATGTCACGCTCTCGCACCGCACCTCCGCCTTTGCATCCGAACTGGCTGCCTCGCGGCCAGACCAAATCAAAACGCAAAAGTTTGCAAAAACACTCGCTCGAGGTAGCAGGGAACTGGACCCAGCCGGACACACTTCACTAAGGGATGCCCAACGCTTCTCATCCTAAGCCACCGTCTTAGCAAGAAAGTCTCCTGTGGTCGGCTGTTGTGTCCCCACACATCTGTGATCCAAAGCTCGCTTTGCAAATGTGCTGCTGGAGTATACAACTGCATGTACCACTAACAGTCGCTTGCAACACACCAACATCGCGGCCACATACTGCGGTATGCCGCCTCCGCCTTCTGGGGTTCAGAAGCTGCCACCTCACAGCACATGACAAACTGATCCAAGCCGAGACCCGTCTCAAGTCAGAAAGCCTTCTGCATGCGTGGCCACAGACCACAGCGCAAACCCAGAGCTCACGAGAACCGTCTATTGAAAGAGATTGCAAGAGATCATATCTGCAGGCTTTGTGAACAAGAGGCTCGTCCACAAACATCTATACAGCACCGACCAGCACCGCACGATTAACATTTACTGCGGCTTAACACAACCCCTCCTTCATCTTCCATGAGGCTGCGGCTTCCTCTGCCGGAGCTTGCGACGGTGCAGCTGCCTGTCTGTTGTCTTCCATGTCGTCTTTCATGCGCTACTGCGCTTCTGTCAACATGCGAGACACATGTCACGCTCTCGCACCGCGCCTCCGCCTTTGCATCCGAACTGGCTGCCTCACGGCCAGACCAAATCAAAACGCAAAAGATTGCCAAAGCACTCGCCCCAGGTAGCAGGGAGCTGGACCCAGCCGGACACGCCACACTAAGGGATGCCCAACGCTTCTCATCCTAAGCCACCGTCTTAGCAAGAAAGTCTCCCTGTGGTCAGCGGTTTTGTCCCCACACATCTGTGATCCAAAGCTCGCTGTGCAAATGTGCTGCTGGAGTATACAACTGCATGTACCACTAACAGTCGCTTGCAACACACCAACATCGCGGCCACATATTGCGGTATGCCGCCTCCGCCTTCTGGGGTTCAGAAGCTGCCACCTCACAGCAGAGAACAAGATCGTGGCAGAAGGCAGCACATCATGACAAAGTGATCCAATCCGAGACCCGTCTCAAGCCAGAAACCCAACTGCATGCGATTCCACAGACCACACCGCAAACCCACACCTCACTAGAACCGTCTACTGAAAGAGATTGCAAGAGATCATAGCTGCAGGCTTTGCGAACAAGAGGCTCGTCTACGAACATCTATATCTATACAGCACCGACCAGCATCGCACGAGTAACGTTTACTGCGTCTCGAAATGTTTTAAAAGCTAAAAGAAACCTTCCGTCATCTTCCATGAGGCTGCGGCTTCCTCTGCCGGAGCTTGCGACGGTGCAGCTGCCTGTCTGTGGTCTTGCATGTCGTCTTTCTTGCACTACTGCACTTCTGTCAACATGCGAGACACATGTCACGCTCTCGCACCGCGCCTCCGCCTTTGCATCCGAACTGGCTGCCTAGACCGAATCATAATGCAAAAGATTGCACAACCCAGCCGGACACGCTACACTAAGGGATGCTCAACGCTTTCTCATCCTAAGCCACCATGTTAGCAAGAAAGTCTCGTGAGGTCAGCTGTTTTGTCCCCACACATCTGTGATCCAAAGGTCGCTTCGCAAATGTGCTGCTGGAGTATACAACTGCATGTACCACTAACAGTCGCTTGCAACACACCAACATCGCGGCCACATACTGCGGTATGCCGCCTCCGCCTTCTGGGGTTCAGAAGCTGCCACCTCACAGCAGAGAACAAGATCGTGGCAGAAGGCAGCACGCCAAAACAAACTGATCCAATCCGAGACCCGTCTCAAGCCAGAAACCCAACTGCATGCGATTCCACAGACCACACCGCAAACCCACACCTCACCAGAACCGTCTACTGAAAGAGATTGCAAGAGATCATCCGCAGAACAAGAGGATCGTCCAAGAACATCCGAACATCTATACAAGACTGCCGGAGTAACATTTATGAGCATCCAAAAAACTCGAGAAACGTGACGATATTCTGGCACCTGTCCTACCAAACTCGTTGCCAGACTCGTGCCCTCGTCTTAAAAGAAACCTTGCATCATCTTCCACGAGGCTGCGGCTTCCTCTGCCGGAGCTTTAGACGACGCAGCTGCCTATCTGCAGTTTTTCCATGTCGTCTTGTAGGCACTGCTGCACTACGGTCAATACCCAAGCAAAATCTCATGCTCTCGCACCGTGCCTCCGCCTTTGCATCCGAACTGGCCACCTCACGGACAGATCAAAACAAGATGCGCAAGCATGTGCACCAGGTGCTGTAGCAAGGAACTGGATCCAGCCGGACATGCAGGACACGCTTCAGTGTGTTAGTTTAGAGCTGCCCACAGCTCCAAATTAAGCCATCGTCTTCGCCCGCAAGTCCCGGTCACTTCGCAGTAGAAGGGTCAACCGTGTGGTGGTGCCTCGTCGGACGGCTCCGACGATGCCGCCTCACGATGCTTCGTCCACACATGTGTGTAATCCAAAGCTCGCTTCGCAAATGCGCTGCTGGAGTAGACAACTGCATCTACCAGTAACGCCACTGAATGTTGCTAACAACACACGAACATCGCACCGACATGCTGCGGCATGCGGCCTCCGCCTTCTGGGGTTCAGAAGCTGTCACCTCAAAGCACAGAACAAAATCACGGTAGCCGGCAACACGTCATGACAAGGTGATTCAATCCGAGACCTGCCTCAAGTCAGAAAGCCTCACACTAGCGCTAGAACGTCTCCCTAGGCTGTGCTAGGCTGCGTTACCGCTGCGCCATTCGTGGCTGTAAGCGTAGTAGTGGTGGTGGCGCTGCCGATGTCTGCTGCGCTACGGAACTGTTGGAGCCACTACTGCATGCATGCTGCATGGTCATTTGAAATCTTGCAAACTGCAAGCCCGAAGCCTATCGTCTCTGCCCCCAAAGCAAGACAAGCCCATGCTGCCTCACTGCTGTCAAGCTGCTGACTGTGAGAAAGTGCAGGCCTAGCCCGTGCTGACGACGGCCGGTGTAACCGCCGAGGATTCGCTGGTATCGAAACACTGTCTGCTAAATTTCCAAAACCTCACGCCGCCAAAACTCCTGAAACACAAACCGCAGTAAACATAACTCGCAACCTCTAGCGTCACGAGACATGGCATTGTCCTCTTAATCGCAGTGTGCGAGAGTCTATTAACAAGCATCACTGACTGCCCATGGCCCTCGGTCTAAAGAGTGCTCGGCAACATCACCTTAAGATCACAAAAACACCCAAAGGCTTCAGCAGTTCATGCATTTGGCACCCTTCTGTTCAAAAGGGATCATGTCGGAAAGTTAGACCTGAAGCCTGAAGCCACCCAGAAGAAAGGCCCCCCCAGGGTCGATGTCTAAGGTCAACGTCTAGACTGTTTTGCTGGATTCGCCTGTCACGGCTGCCACAAAAAGTATGAGAGACGACAGACTGTTGATGATATAAATCCTGCACTACCGCAAGGACCCTAAACTATGGGAATTATGGTAATATTCCTTATTATGGGTAATGCAGGATTTATATCATCAACCGTACCAGATCCCACCAGTCTTTTGAAGCTGCTCGAAGATCCCTCAAGGGGGCCACACGGAGTCGGGCATGCCCACAGGACTACCAGAGAATGGTCCGTCTTGCTGCATGCGGCGACTCGAACATCACTTGCACCGGGGGTGGCTCCCGTAACCGAAAACACGCTGAATGACGAGACTCAGTTGAGCTGCAAAGCCTTGTCACGTGGATGAAGGGCAAAGAACGGCAAAGAAGTGTTAGCAGAATGTGCTCAGAACACGCTCCACAGGCCAGTCTGTATTGTTCAAGTAGTAATCTCCAGACAGTGCTGCCGAAGCATTCGTCAGAATCTCCTGAGCTGGCTTTGTTCGCCAACCCATGGCGCAAGCCTCCAACAGCTTGCTGCGCCCACGAGCTTGGTAGCGCGCCAGGGCACAAAGACCGGCAGGGTCGTCTTGAGAAGGAAAGCTCAATCCGGAGCTTTTCAGCACGTCTTCACGCACGAAGGTCAAGTCAACTCCTCCAAGGTGGACTAACACGTAGCCCATGGCACGCCCTACATTGCGCAAGGTTGTGACGCTTGCAGAAACTAGGGAGGGCAGCTTGCCCCTGTTTGCTAAACACAACTGATGCACAGGATAGCTCGAGTAGCGGACGGCCACATCCTCATCGTAAGGCAAATGAGAACCGAACTCAATCATCACGATTCGAGGCCGATACTGTCCCACCCGGCATAAATTTAGCCAGAGGAGCCACTGGTTTCCATCTGTGTCCAACGACAGAACATCAAAGGTCGATGGCACCATGAATTCCTGAAACAGACTGACAACGTTGTCAGGCGTGACGCGATGGGTCGTCAAGTTGATGTCTGCATTTGCGAAGTTGTCGTCGACCATCAGCCCATGGAAGCCATGACGGGCCCTGAGGTAGCGAGTGTTACATTGGTCCCCGAGCTGGGTGCCGATTTCCACAAACTGTCGCTGTCCCGGCCCAAGCAACGCCAACAGGCGCTCCAACACGCCATCATTCAAGGCGGCTGAAAACACGGACGTCAAAGACGGCTCCCACAAAGAGAGGGGTCCCAACTCTTTTGGAGCGCTCGTAGCCCACAGAGGCAAGCTTATGTTGGTTTCATGCTTCGCACCTTGCCACTGGAGCTGTTGCTGAAGGCCTTGCTGAAGGGCCATCAAAGCTCTCCAGGCCCCCGGATAAATCACACCGCCCTCCGCAGATCTTGGAAAATGTCTCGCAGCTTCCGTCTCCGCAAGCGTGGCCTGCGCAATGTGCATGTGCGCAAGATCTGCGCGGATATCCAAGAAGCGCCGCGCATTGAAAACGTAGGCCATCACACGAGCTGTGTCGCAACTGTGCTCCGCTGTGACGAGGTGGCCGTGGCTTGCAAGAAGCAACGCGAAGCGAGACAAGTCCGGGTATGTGTTAATGTTGCTACCGGTGGACACAGACGTTGTCAGCGACAAGCCGTCCGCATCAATAATCAGTTCGGCCATGTTGTTCTGAAAGTTTTCGCAAGTTTTCGCGGGCTTGAGCACGAGTACATTGAGCATCTGAATATAAGAGGCCGCTGCGTGCAACATTGTACGGATCAGCGGATCCATTAAGTTTGACCACGCAAGCTTGTCGCTCCAAACTAAGGAGTTCCACAGCTCGAAAAGCCGATACCAATCTAATCCAGTGTGTTCAAGCTGGTCGGTTCCTGCACTTCTAGCAGTCCATCGACACACCTGCGACGCCAACATCAAAAGCAAAGCTGCAGGGCACGCTTCGTAGGTGGCATCGGCGTTGGCAAGAAGGCGCTGCTCGATGACTTCCCACTCGGGGGAAGCAGAAGGCACCCCTTGATACAGAAGTCGATCTGCAGCTTCTGCCAAGTACGCTTTGATCGTCGCATCTGCTGCTGCGCAAGGGGCCGGGGCACTTGCAATTCCATAAGCTAGCTGTGCGACTTTGGCATCTAGCCTTGCGGATGGGTCTTCCGGACAACATGCCTCCCGGGATCCACGAGCCCAACCGCTCTCCCAGCAATCAGGTGATTTCAAGGAAGTACGCCAGTGCTGTGACTTGGCACAACACAGGAAATAGTGCGAGTAGGGAAATCCTGGCAGCCAGCAGCCTTGCCGTCCTTCCACCATGCCATACTCTAGGGTGATCGGACAAACGTGCACCAAACCTTTACAACTTTTGGCTGATGAATCTGAGTGTTTGGGGAGAATCACCACACAGCATGGATTTCCAGCCAAGCTTCTTGCATGAAATGCGCAATTCAGTCCAGGACAAGTACCCAAATCCATAAGCCACAAGCCCTGAAACCAACATACGGCTTCGGCGAGTCCACAAAATTAAACTACTTCCATACCAGCCCGACATCAAGCACATCAGCGGCTTGTCTAAGGCGGAGACATTCTCCCTGCTGGAAACACCAGCAGTTTCGCTGGCCTGACCACAAGTGGCTCTCTCTCTCTCTCTCGAATTGCCCGTGGCGACTTTAATATTGGGGAGTTGGATTGTTATCGTCACTCAGGAAATGACCTGTATTACGTAGTGGGCCCCTCCTGGCCCAGCCAGTCCGAGCTTTCTTGTCAGGTCGGCAGAGCTCGCTGCTCGGATTCTTCGCGGATTTGCGGGAACCATGCCCAACCCTTGTGAATGGTTGAGGTTTCTTTAAGGTCACGTCGTTCACAAGTTGGATTTGTTTGCCTGCCTGCATGAGTCGGCACCCAATGCAACTGGCAAGCAAGCAATCGAATGTATCGGGTATAGGTCGTGTAGGTTTGTTTGGTTGAATGGATTTTTCGAGCGATCCGCGGTCCCTGCGCACATCAGTGCAGCTGCGAAATACGTGGCGCGGGGAGCTGCAGCAGCTCAGCGAGCCGGCAGGCAGCTGGGCACAAGGGGCACAGGCACAAGCCCTGCAGGGTCTCGCACGCGAACTCCGATGTCTAGTTCGGTGTGGGCAGCGCGCTGGTGGCCATGGCGACGTGACGGCACAACACCTCGTCGAGCTGTGTGGCGACGTAGGCGACGAAGTCGAGGCATCTGCGATCGTCCGGGTCGACACCAAACGCAGGCGTCGGAGCAAGCTGAAATCCAAACGAAAAACTTCGCGGAGGAAACCCAGCAAACTGGTTGTGGCCTTGCGCATCGGTTGCAAGACTCGACGATGTGGCTTGTGACAAGTTAGGGAAAACATGTCACATGTCTCGTTAGCACGGTAGTGCTGTTGGTGGCAGTCAAACTCCCACGTAAGACTACGAAATCGTAGTGTATCTAGATATGCCGAAAATGCATGGAGTGGACACTTTCAATGTGGCAACCATTGCTCCCCGCTTCCATTCAATTGTTATGAAAACTTTCTTCCACTGGAACAATTCGTGTTCCATCGTGTTTCCCAAAAAAAATGGCATACAGCTAGTGTGGGGTGATGTGTCACTAACGAAAGGCGCGTCACCACCAAATTTGGCAGCTCGAATTAGCCGGAGCACGGTTGAATTGAGGCCAGCTGCCGCAGAACACAAAGGTGAGAAGTAGCGCTGAGGCACAGGTAAACACCGGAGTCGAGCCCTTCCCCATCCAACCGCGCGTCACAACCCATTTTCGAACAAACCCGTTTCCCACCACGTAACCCCGGGATGTTCGAGCAGCCTGCACAATCGATCCGGCATGTTCAGCGCTGAGAAAAAGTCATACCATTGCTTTCCCCCATGTAGCCGCACCTGATACACACATATTTTACACTCAACGATTTTATACGTGCACACTCAATACAAATAGCAGAATCACAGCACTTCAAAACCAGCCATTCCCGAACTACACCTCGATTTCTGAAACACCGCTGCAGACAGATACAGGCGTTAGGATATCTCACATGCGCACCCTGCGTGCGGTGGTATACGTTGCGCCGATCAGACAGAGCTATTACAAGAATTGTGTTTTTTACCTCGAGGTCGGCCACTGTGCTGGGTCAAAGGCGACTGCAACCGGACGCAGCAGGCACACTCACTGGATGGGCGAGGATTCGAAATCTGCACATCAAAACCTGGCTGAGCAAATGGCCCTTGCCAGTCCACCCGCGATCCCCAGCAGCACCACCCGAACAGCACACCACACACGCAAACCCAAAGCATAATTTTTGAAGGCGATACTTCAGGAGAAAAAAAGCGCGCGGATCGTTTGTTGTTTCGTTTGATGGTGAGTTGTCGACAACCCAAAATACAAAAAAAAACTTTACCTATCTATCCATAGATCTATCTACCTATTGATAAATATAAATATGAATATAAATATAAATATAAATATAAATATATATATATATATATATACATATACAATATGTACAATGATAATAACGCCACAGAGGCCAAGCTGCGGGGCAGCCAAGCGGCTTGCCATCAGCACCAGGATGGGGCTTTGAGTTGGGGGGATCCAAGCTCAGAAACCTCTGAGCATCAGCGGCTTCAGTTGTTGCAGAGTCCAGTTCCACATACCACCCCAAGCTTACTGATTGAATGTTTTACCTTGCATGGGGCAAGATGTTATAAGAGTGAAACCCAACCGTTCCCCATCAAAACAAACCCACATCAGCGACAAATCAACACCAGCCATTCCCCATCTGAACGCTTGATTCCACAGGCACTCGAGACGCAAACCAGCGGCAGCAAAAACCCAACCGTTCGCCATCTAGATGCTTCACTCCAGAAGCACCCGCTCGGGACGCGCATGAGTGGAATCACAGCATGTCAAAACCAGCCGTTCCCGAACTAAACGCTCAGAAATACAAGCTGCTTGGCATCGCAACACACAGAAATCAATCTTCTTTCCTGATGTAGTCGCTGGCTTTCGCATTCAGTGGCAACACAGGGACAACACGTCACAGCCAGCGATTCCACACAAGTGCCCATCGCCAGAATATTGACAGCGCATCACAGTCAGCCATTCTTCATACTTTTTTCCCCCACACACCCTTTTGCGACAGCACGAGGGCAACGGTCCGGTCCCCGTGCACAACTTGCAAACTACGAGGACGAGGATCATCGTGCGGGCAGGCGACTGGGATGTGGCGGGCTGTCTAGCCGGTGCTCGGCGCGCACGTCGCTGAGGTCAGGGGGCGAGCCATCGACGTTGGCAGCGCCGTGGTGTGGCAGTGGCAACAGTAAGGCCGCAAAGGACCTGGCAGCGGCAAAGGCGAGAAACCCACACCATCGCTGCACCCACGCTGCGGTGCTGCTGGCACGCAGGTGGGGGGGTGCGGACCGTGCCCGGCTGCGGGAGAGGAGTCGCACGAACTGGACGGCCTCAGCGCTCCAGTGTCCAGCGACCTCGATGGCAAGCACGACGAGGCGGCACCGCGGGGCGCGCAACAGCTCAGGGTAGGTGTGGCGCGCGCAATGCGCAGGGCCGCACCGACGGTGCTGCGCTGGTGTCGTCGCGGGCGGCCCCGCGCATCGAGGGCCGAAACGAGTCATATAAACGCTGGAACCACTGGGAAACCAGTGTTCGGAATGCAAACCAGTGACCGAACCGCTGCAGTACGTATCGGATCATGTGCTTCGGACTCGTGGGATGTGGAAAATGGGGTAGGGCAAGGTGCTGTTCCGAGTGATTTCCTCTTCAATTTACTCATCAACGGGCTTGCCGCCGCCATTAAGCGTGCTTGTGGGGGTGTTTTTTTTTTTTTTTTTTTTTTGTTTTTTTTTTTGCAACGGCAGAACGTGTCCGGTCGACCTAGAGTAGTTTGAGGACCTACCGTTGCCTACCACTGAAGAGGGTGCACTCAAGGCACCACACTGCAGCTAGCGTGGGGGCAAGCGGCTTGCCGGGACCTCCTGGAGCCACCTGGCGTCAGCGAGGACCTCATGCAGGTCGGGCTCAGTGCCCTCGCTGAGCTCGGCAGCAGGAGGGAGTTCAAGCAGCGAGGCAGCGTACGCTCGCTGCGCGGCGACTGCAAGGAGGCCAGACCAGCGCGCTACCCAGGCGTTGATGGCGGTCGGGCGGAGGTGGGCAGGGACGGCTTCGGCTCGCTGGCGCGCCAGGAGCCGGAGCAACTGGGCAGCCTCAGCGCCGAACCTGCCTCCAACCTCGACACCAACTACAACGAGTCGGCACCGGCTTGCCCGGGCGAGCTCGGGGTAGGTGTCCCGGCGTTTACGCCTGGCGGCAGCCTCGACTGCATAGCCCGGCTGCACATCGGCTCGCGGATGGGCTTCGCCTCGCCTTGTAAGCGGGGAGACGATGGTGGCGTCGAGTGCGAGCTGGGAGCCGTGCCAGAGAGGGAGGCCGTTGGCGACGACCTCGATGCGCCTTTCATCACCGACTGGCGCGTCGAGGTTCATGTCGGCGAGGCGCACATTCCTCGCGACCCGCGCCCCAGCCTCGCGGCAAACTCGGGCGACAGCGTGCTCGAGCGGGAGAGCTCGGCTAGCAAGCACGCCGGATGTGGCGCACGCGGACCGGTGGTCGCCAAGCGGGTCGAGCAGTCCATGGCAGCGGCAGTGGCGAGGCGCGAGTGGCAAGGGCAGGCGCAGGCGCCGGAGGAGCAGCACCCGGAACAGGGCACTGGGGAGGGTGAGATCGCACCGCGTCGGCAAGGCGGTGATGGCGCGGGCCGCAAAAGGCCCAGCTTGCGACAGCAGCAATGCGCGAGATGCAGGGGGAAGGTTAGAAAGATGCAACTCGCAGATGCGCTCATCGCTAGCTCGGGCAACGACCCGTTGCCAGCCGCGGAGAGGGTCGGCTGGCTCCTCACCTCGTCCCCGAGCAGGGGGTGCCTCGGCTCCTCCACTAACAGCGGACCATGCTGGTGCGTCGTAGCCGTTGTCACAGACGCGGGCCCGAGCCTGTGCCGCGGCAGCAGCGCACGGGAGTGGGACATCGCCTTGCAGCGCGCTGAGGAGGCGGTCAGCTGCGGCAGCGGCCCGGCGGCGGATGACGGGCAGTGTGTCGCACCACGATGCCCAATGCGCGGTGTGGCGGTCAGCGACAGCGGACCGCAGCCCAAGGCCTCCGAGTCGAAAAGGCAGCCGGGCTGTCGTGAGGCTGGTAGCGGGGATCGGCGCGTCCCCTCGTTCAAGCAAGTCGGCGAGGCAGTGCGCGATTGCGTCATCGTGTGCCTCGGCGAAGGAGGCGGTGAGGTGCGGGGGCAGTACTCGCAGCAAGTAGTTGGCACGAGGGGAGGCGCAGGAGTGCAGTAACAGCCACGCGGCCTGCAAGTCCTCGAGTTGAGGGAGGCGCTGCAGCAGCTTGTTGTGTTCCTCCCGCTTGCGTTGCAGCTGCAAGGCGACAAATCGATCATGCCCGAGCGGGGAACCGAGGACTGTGAGCCCTTGGCGCTCAGGAGGCAGCGACCAGTCACCAACCCAGACTGGCGCGTCAGGGTCAGAGCCAAGGGCGGCGATGCCGGGCGGCTCCTCCCCGGCGGCGTTCCAGATGCGGGTTTTGCCTTCATGCAAGCGGACACGCGCGTGCTCCCAGAGTGCGCGCGCTAAAGCGTCATACAATGGCTGTATACGCTCAGGCTGCGCGATGATATAGGTATCATCGAGGAAAGCAAACGCAGCTTCTCCGTCCGCGAGCTGGGTCTGCAGTTGGGCGAGGGCTTCATGCTGCGCCAGGGAGTATAGCGCCGGCATGAGTGGATCGCCTTGTTCACCGCCCTCTCCCTGGCGAACCTCATGGGCCTGCCCCGAGTCGTCGAGCCACGTGTAGGTGCTGGGAGTCCCGTAGAACTGCCTCGCGTAGGGGAGCAGAGGCTGGAGAGCCGGCCGCGCGAGGAGCGCGCCTAGCATGGACCCCCTCGCCACATGGTCGAAAGCCCCCACGGCATCGACAGACAGCACCGTGGCGCGCGGTGAAGACTCGGTGGCAGCCCGCAGGAGCCGGCTGACAGCCTCCGTGCCAGCGCAGGTGCTGAGGCCGAACTGGTAGGGCAAGCATGCCTCCTGCAGGTGTGCGGCGAAGTGTTGCGCGAGGACCTTGCCGACAAGTCGGCGGAGGACGTCGCCGACAACCAAAGCACGGACGCGGCCCTCACCGCCGGGCACCGCGCCTACAGGTTTTGTTATATGCCGATGACATCGTCATTTTAAGTGATAGCCCTGCTGACCTGCAATTGGGACTTGATGCAGCTCGGGATTGGGCCAATGCCTGGAGGTTCCACTTCGACATTGGTCCAAACAAATCCGCCTTCCTCGTGTTTGGGCGACGCCGTGCTGGTACACAGCACGTCCGCTTCCATGTTAGTGAGCATGTCCTCCCACGTGTCAGTACGTACGTACACTTACTTAGGGATCACTCTCCATGAACGCTTGGGGCATCGATGAACTTTTATGCCGGGGTGAGCGTAAAACCGCTGCCTGTGTTTCATGGACACAGTCAACCACTTTGCTACTTTTCTTCGTGGAGCGCATTTTCCATTCCTACGTGCGACCGTCTGCTTGTTTCGGGTTGGAGTTTGTACCGCAAAGTGCTCAAATTCGCCGGTTTCAAGCTCGTTTAATAAAATGGGGTCGACGGTTGCTTACTTGGCCGCATGGCAGCCCTCGTGTTGCTGTCCAGGGCCAACTTGGTTGGCACAATGCCGACACCTTGCGCCTCTCTCAAGCAGCAGGTCCTTGCGCACGTTTACTCTGCCTTCCTCCTCATTGCTTTGCTGCGCAGCTCGCACAATTTGCATTGAACCAGCCTCTATCGTGGGTCCGTGCAGTATTGGGCGAGCTCTCCTTGTTCGGAATCCCGCCTCCGCATGCTTACGGCATCCACCTTGGTAGCCCTGCAACTTCGATTAAGCTAGGGCTTCGCACCGTGAAAACGTTGTCAACGCGGCACGCCGACCGCCATTATGCTTCTTTGCTTCAAGAACGCAGCTCCTTCCAGCAGTATGCCTTTTGCCACCCAGGCCCGCCTTGCACCGCGCTGTCTATGGACCCGCAGTTGCAACACATCGAGCGCGATATTGGGGATTGGCACGTTGCGCCCATCACCCTTTTGCTGATGGCCGTGCAGCCAGACATCGGGCACTTAGTGCTTCCTTGATCAACTGCCCTTGCCGTTTCTGTGCCCGCAGCGTTGACTCCTTGGCGCATGCTTTGTTTGACTGCCCTGCACACAATGTTTTGCGACAAAGGTGGGCCAGCCGGTCTCGACATGCATTATCTTTGCACGTCTTATTCTCCACAGATGGAGATGTCAACACATTCCGTGACATCAGGCACAACATTGATTTCGTTGCGGATGTGTGCATAACCGCCAAAGCATGTGAGATGTGACAGCATATTTATGAGCGCGATTTTTTGAATCCGGTTTGTACATACCGGTTCCGTTGCTATGATGTGCAACATGCTTGGTTCCGAACTCAGTGATTTGGTGCTAATGTGTTGTTCATAGCATGCTTGGTTCCAGACTTTGTTTTGGGTGTTGGTTTGTTTGTTTGGTTGTTCTTGGCTTGTTCGTGGTGGTTGACGAACCAGCATGCGTGTCGTAGTTGCCCTCTGACCGTGACCTACGGTCGTTTCCGGACACGCCTCTCTCTCTCTGTTCCGCAACTACACCCCTCGGTTGCAACTAGCGATCATTAGCGATCCGATACTCGGGCAGGCTGACAAGCAACATATGCGAAATCAGTTTGGCTCTGCCATGTGGAAAACCCTATGACTTGGGCCAGTCCGCGGAATGCTGAGGTAGAGCACAGTACATCGGTCAGATCCACTCCGCGCTCACCATCATTCGTATCATTCATTTTTTTCATTCGTTTATTGACCTGGTTGACGTAGATTAACCGTTTCAACGGGAATGAGTCATACGGTGTTCGCGAACGTTTGAAGAAATGCTAAGCCAGCACAATCCGATCAAAAGTGTTCCCAAATCATCCCAGTTTTTTTGTTTTTCTCCATGGCACGAACGTCCTGCTCTTGCCGCACATTGTTGTGCAGCCTCTTACTGTACCCCTTCTCTTCCCTACCTGGCGGCAGGCGGCTCGGCCCTGCTGCGTCCGCAAGGTCGAGTACGCGATCCAGCTCTGGGGCTGACCGTTGGCTCGCGTGAAGCGGCGTCGGCCAAGCTGACCCGAGGGCAGTGCTTGTGACGGCCTGTTGTACCAACACAGCCAACATTGCCCACCAACGTCTGGCCCATCCCGACGAAGCAGCACTGCGCACGGCCGGCGGGGCTCGGTGAGCACGGACACGCACAAGGTCTCGGAGCAGCTGGTGTGCACCGGCGTTCCACCGGCCGCCGACCTCGCAATCATCCCAAATCAAAGCTTGCTCCGATGCGGACGAGCTGTCGGACAAGCGCATGCAAGTCGGCGTTTCTTTTTGCGGTCCACGTTCCAGCGCCCTCCGAACCCTGCCGGTGTGGGGTGCTCGCTCCGGTGATGGGGCTAACCAGCGTGGCATCGCAACACATGGCGAGGCCCTGTGTACACCACGAAATTATACGAGAAATTACGAGAATATACGAAGTCGAAGCGTCGGCTTGACGTCGACATTCCTGGCGCCGACGTGCGCGACAGCCACCCAGCTCGCTCGGTCAGCTTCGCTCGTCGTGCAACGAGGCCACCGCGGATGCAGGCGAAGGCGTGGTCGCTCCAGGGATCGAACCATCTTCGGCAACCATGCCCGTGTTGGCCGCAGATGCCCCAGCGGCACAGGCAAACGAAGACCGGAACCTCTGGCGGCAGCGAGGTGGACCTGTCCGTGGGTGTGGCCGTTAGCCACACGGCGGCCTGCGGGCCTGATTAGTTTTCGCCGAGTTTTCGCTTGCTGGGGTCTACACCGGCAGGGTTAGCTCTGCAGTGCAGGCGAATGTGCGACGGGTCCCACAACACGGACTGAGATGACGTGAATGCGGACATGTTCGGGAGCAGCGACGATACATGTACATATTTCGTCGGGGAACGCAGACGCAGCGCGGATTGCGCTGCTCAATGCCCTGTACCTGGGAGCTGTTGTACGGCATGTCAAACGGAAAATGCTGAGTTGCGACACGGGTGATCTGGCAGGAGACAATGCGGTGCATGAAAGCTCGGGTACCGTTGCTTTCCAGCAACATCCAGAGTCGACTGCGGTGAACGGTAGACTGCCTGGTGTAGCAACCGGGTGCTCCCACGCTAGCACCATCTTATGCGCCACTTTTCCCACGCCATGGGATGATGAATTATACGGTATGACGACGCCGGACATAGCACGTCTACCAATGTGGCTTTCAATGTGGGTTGTTGTTTGTACGGTTTCACTGCCTCACACAATTTGTTTTTTTTCGACCTTTTCGCACGCGTTTGGGCGCGGTCTGTGCAGCAAACTACCAATACCAACCAAACCCACAACCAAACCCCCGACCATCTTGAGCGCGAAACCAAGCTCACCCCATCCGGAAGGTGAGGGGATGTGTTTCGGCGTCAGAAGAGTTGGTGAGGATGTCACTCAACAGAACAGCCTCGCCATCAAGATCGGTGTTGGAAATGGGAAGGGACAGCAGTCTGGCATTGCGCGCAGCAGCGCTTGAGAGAAGTCCAAAGCGCCGTGTGACAAGGCGGCAACACACGCAGCGCTGGGACGCGGTGGCACCAGCGCGAGATGCGCGAGCAAACGGAGAAAATCAGCAGCTTCGCCACGCCAGCGACCGCCGACTAAAACCGAGAACGACCAGGCTGCGACCAGGCGACACCGACGGGCATCGGCGAACTCCGGATAACTCAGGGTAGGTACCCGGTAGGTACGCTATTGGCCCGGCGATGCCCGGCGTGCTTCAACCAAGAACGCCCCAGCGGTGCTGCCACGCCGGCACTGGGGCACACCGGCAGAAGCACGTCGCAAAACCAGCGTGGTCTCGAGGCAAACCATTGGCGATCACATCGACTCGGCGCTCATCATGTCTGATGCCTGCAGGTTCAAGTCTCGTACCAGGGCGTGTGGCAACTTCAACGATACCCACCGTTGTCCTCCGCTCTCTGTCCAGCAAGGACCGTGATCTTCTTGACTCAAACGAACAAACTGCAGAGTGCAGGGCAGGCGTTGGCTCGGCGCCATGCATACGTAAAGCAGCTCCGACCACACCACCGGCGTCCCCGCACGGAGTGGTCGCAACAGCGAACGGGAAGAAGCCCCAGGGCTGTCAATTGATTTAATCGTTAAATCACCCGGACAACCTGGACACGCAAATCGTCATGTCGGAGTCGCGTTGCAATTGCCGGTGGGGCAAACAGGTGTACGCTGGTCCATGGAATGATGCGTTTGCGCGACAATGTGCAACGATACTGTCGGCCTCGTTGGCCAGCGGAACGGCCCAGCGCACGCATGCTCCTCACAGAACAGCTCTAGCAGCTCGAAGGGCCAGCCCGGAGAGCAAAACCTTGTGCCCGCCACGGAAACGACAGCTGCATTGTGCGGACCTCGGGATACGAGTAGGTGCTGCAACTCTTGCAGCCGTTGCGTGTATGCACGCCCTGTGCACGCCCAACGGCAGTGAGGCAGAGCTCCGTGCTCCAACGCACAAATTAATTTTGGCGTCGCACACAGGGTGCTGACCTTGTTGGGTTCGTTGTGTTAGGTTGTTTTCAGTGTTTGTGGCGTCGCACATGTTCTTCACGACGGCATTTGAACTCAAAACGTGGCTTTCGCTCTCGTGCTATTGTTGTGTGGTGCTGCTGTCCGGCGTGCTGCCAAGCAATTCCATGTGCTGGGATGTTTGCTGCCCATTGTGTGTTATATATCGGTACGTCCAGCATGAAGTTCTTTTCCGCAGCTACCACTGCCAGTGGGTGGCAGCGGCACTCGTCTAGGCTACAAAAATATTGCGAATGATCAGAATGCAGTCGAGTGCCTGGCCGGCGACGCGAGTGGCATGCAGTGGTTTTCTTGACACATGCTTTCGCGACATGTAGATGCGCGGCCCCACGGCACCCGCCGCACATACCTGCAGCTACGTCACGCCTTTGACTTACTCGCGTAATTGAGCCATCGCTTGACCTGCCGAACCTCATGCACAGCTTCTCACCGTCAGCAAGGGCGACTATGTCGAAAGGAAGCTCGAGCAGTGAGCCGGCGAGAGCCGGCGCCGCAACGGCGATGACCCAACGCGAGCGGAACACGTAGGCTGAGCCGAGAAAAGGCAGTGTGTGCATGAACCGGCCCCGTTGTGCGGCCAAATCGAGAGCCAAGGCGACAATTTACGGCAAAAAACAGCAAAGCGGGGCCACATGGCTGGCAGGGACTGGGAAGGCGAGTCGGCAGCCGAGGAAACGAATGCAAACCACCAATGAAAGCTGAGATGGCGGCAGCGCTGCGGCAGCCTTAGGGAGGCCGGCAGCAGTAACACCATTGGCGATGACCTGAATGCGTGTGGGTCGTTTTGGCGGCGCAGGCCGCGCACGGCACCACTCGAACGCAACCCACACGCAAGCGATAGCAAGTGCAATGACAATTGTACTTGCGCTCTTCTGCTTGTTCCGCAGTCAACCAGACAGCTGCATTGGAGTCAAGCAAGCCAGGCGCCTCCCCACAGCGGCAGACCGTGCCACTTTGTTTCTGGACAGTTGGCGGGAGTTCTCCTGCCCAGTTCAGCGTAGAAGTGTTTGCGTTCCCGCACATTTTTCCGATCACGCAGGATATTGAAGGAATCGCACAGACCATGCGTTGCTAATCGGCTGGGCTTGGGCAGGGAGCTCCCCGCCAGGACTTCCCTCAACGGCACCTCCAGGTCCTCGGCTGGGTCTTCTGGGGCAAGCATGCTCCCCGATCTCCATGCCGAAAACTACCAGTCGGCAGCGACGGGCTAGCCGCAGTTCCGGGTTAGCCCGATGCTTGCGGTCGACTGCCTGGTCTAAGCCGAGGCCCGGCTGTTGGTCGGCTCAAGGTCATCCGGCGGATTGGCCTCACGATTGCCCCCTGCCAAATCGGAAGGCCGACAACCTCAATGCTGCGTCCGTCGCTCGTGAGCAAATCGAGATTGAGGTCACGGAGGGCCGCGTGTGACAAGTGCGTGCTGCCACACGCTCTAAGCGAGGGGTCGCCATACACGTCCCGACGGCCTCCGCAGGGGCAGCGCGTCGGGGTAAACAAAAGGGGCCGGCAAAGTCTGCGGAGTAGCATGGCTCCGCACTCCTCGTCCGACACACACCCTCTGAGAATATGAAGTTATTTCTGTGCGTTAACCACACCCGACGTTGGTACGGCACATGCATGATGGCGTGATAGTAGCAATACTATCGATGACACCGTGGCCCAGGTCCGCAGATGTGGGACTCCCAGCATCTGCAGACTGAGCTGGCTGCAAAACCGTTTGCGAGGTTTCTGCTTGCACTGCCTGAGTGGCAAGCATTGGCAAGCAGCGCCTCCAGTACGGGCCCAGTTCCGGCATCGCTTCAGGTTCTTGTGGCTCAACGAATGCGAGCGCATCCGGCCGCATGTAGCTCTTGATTGAAGCGGGGCCACGCTGAACGCCTGACTAGCACGTACCGTTGTGTGACATGTCTTGCTTTCTCGTTTCCACACATGTGCAGCGTTGTCTCGTTGGTGATTGGTGCGGTCACCGCGGTGATTGTGCAACCCGAAACGAAGGAACGCTTTATAGATGCTGCAGGCACTGCGTCACTCCATCTTGAACCATTTTCGGCTTTATCGCTTTTCCCACGTAATCTTCAACTCATCGATTCGGGCGCGGACAACAAATGTGTGAAGACTGTGGATACCCCAATTTGCGAGCGGTCGGGCAGCACAGAAATTTGCTCTCACCTTCATTCTCTCCGCTCGAAACTTTCTGGCGAGGCATAACGGACTTTCGACCACGACGGATGCACAGCCGTCATGGGAGAGTTTGGATCCCACACGATCGGCTTAGATGTTAGCTGTCAGGGCGTTCTGTGCAGATCAACAGCCGCTTTTCGACTCGTATCAAGGTTTATACAGCTTACGGTCACGACCTTACGTTCTGCACCGCCAGCTCTTGAACATCGCGCTTTACAGCAACGTGTTGCTGCACTTCGTGCGATGCCGTCGCGTTGATATCATCGGATAGATTGGTCCCGGCCCCAGCTGATCGTGGAAGTGGTCAGCGAATGGTCAAGGAATGCCTAGCATTGCACACTTTAGTCTGCTAGGTTGGCGTACCTGCAATCAATATATATATATATATATATGCACACTTTAGGCATTGTAAAGTTTAGGCTTACGGTTTGTATACTTTGGGTGCCCGACTTAGCACCATGAGGGTGAATGGTGGGAGGCGCTGCTCTTGGTGTTGGTCTATACTATATTACATATACATATATATATATACACATACAAAATGCGTATGTACGTGTGTGTGCATATATATGTATATATATATATATATGTACACAAAATCTGTATTATTTTCATTCGTTTTAACCTATACTCTGTTATATTATCTTTTGATATCTTATCTTCTAGTGTGTATCTGTACAGATACTTCTAATTTCTATATACAGTTGTGGTTGCTTTTCTTTATATTTATATCTATTTTCGTAATTACTTGTCTGTATGCAAAGACTGTGTATGCATATATGTACTATTTCTGCTCCGGGCCTTCTCAACATTGTCTGCTCCAGACGTCTCGGGTGCCTGACACATTGGGGCAAAGTCCTACTACGCCTAGGTGTTTCTGCGGATTTCGAAAGGATCATCTAGGAAAGCCTTTGTGTCTCTGTTTCCCTCATTGGCAGTAACCCAAAAAAATCCCACAAGAAAGCCCTGAAGCCTTCGACACAGATCTGTAGGGCCTAGCGCCTCACCCTAAAACTCCCAGAACCCGAATTTTTAAAAGCCCGGCCCCAACAGAAGCCCCAAGCTTCGCAAAAACCACGAAAACCCCAAGCCCCTCATCCCGAAAAGCGCCAAATCGCGGAACCCTGACTCCGACATGACGCCTTGCCAAAACCATGCAACAACTTTTCGAAAACAAGTCACACATCTTGAAGACACCCGCGAGACAGCCTTGCCTTTGCCTTCTTCGAGTCGCTGGCAAAGCCCCGCCGCCAGTGCTCCGCTTGGGCAGAGGCCCTCGGAGCAGGGCGCGACCAAACGGGCAGCGCCCCGTGCCTGCCTGAGAACAACGCAGCTTCTAAAGAAGCAGCTATGAGATCTTCTGTGTGGGTGACGGTTACTTTAAAGGCTACGACTACGGCAACTATCAGGGTCACTATATATCTATATACTTATATATATATATATATACATATATGGGTCTGAAGATTAGTAAGTGACAATGTCGACTTATAGCCAGCACAGAAGAATGATATGCACAATATACCCCGAACAGCCAGAAGGGGAAGGCATTCGAGTCTTAAGGGTGTTTTCAGGGTTTGGGCTTTGGAGCTTCGGTAGTTTATTAAAGGGAAATGGGAACTCTTGGGGATCGGATTTTGGGATTATGAAACCCTGGGCATCAAAATAGCCCAAAAGCCTTATATAGTTTGGTCTTTGGGCCCAAAAGCCTTTATATGAGTCCTTAGATCCCTAGGGAAAGGTGTCAAGGGTTCCTTCGGGGTTTCCGGGCGAACGACAGATCCTTACTCTGGCTATGGCCCTGCAGGCGTTCATGGAATTCAATATCTCTTTCCCAAAGCAATAGTATATACTTTGGAGACAAAATACCTACTGTAATGGCACTCGGACCCTTTGGGTTTGAGGTGAGGTTAGGAAGCCTCTTGCCTTTTCCTGCATGTACATCACACCGTATAAGCGTGTATGCCTGTCTAAGTCTAATTATAACTAGATACCTGCACACATACGAAGTGCTTGACTGTTTATGTATAGCTTGCACTGCTTCCCTGATGTAAACTCGTCAGTTTCATGCATGACTTTAGATGAGTTACAGAGTCTGCTTGTCCCCTACACGTACACAGTATCTGTGTGCGAGTGTGACATTGTATGACTGTGTAGGAACAAGGAACTCAGCCAGTATCTGTACTCATGCGGATAAAAGAACATGCGGATACAAGAACATGCTCACTTGTAATAGCCAATGAAGATAAGGGGCGTCAATAGTGTCAATAGGGTTCTTGGGTATGCTATACCACAATTCTACTCGCTTCCCTTTCGAAGCAGTAATACTGACTATCCAGGCTTTGATATTCGGAGAGCCTTCGAAGCGCCACACATACGACCAGGAGTGTTAATAGAGAAATCATGATATCAAAACGGAAATAACTGTACAGAAAAGGTATCTGAACGTAGGCGAGCTCTCATTATCTACGGACATTAAATGAATTATTGCGAGGCATGAAAACGAAGCCCTGAGAGAAGGGTTTAGTGTAGGGCACACTCATAGTGGCATGTAACATGTACATCTTGTTTCAGCTCCCATATACAAAGTACTCGAAAATCACGGAAACCCGAAGGAAGCCGCATCTGCGCCCCGAGGCTCGTATCTATATCCCTCAGAAGCCTCCACTGGAATGAAGAAAGTTAAAACGTCACCGTCGGGATCATCAGCATCGTAATGAAGAGATCTATAGGAGACACGGATCACCATGACGCAGAAGGTTATCAGTTATGACTGAAGAACTCAGCATGGTGGTAACGAAGCTCCGTAGCTTCACGCTCAGACTGGCGTGGTAATAGCACGTATCAGATCAGAGTAGACCAGCCTCCCAGCAAGCAGAGGTGTGAGCGCAGCAGCGGCGCTGCAACCCGCAAGCGAGAAGCACCGGTCATGGTACGGTAGGTTTTGCAAAGTTGTCTACTGTAGCTCCAAGGCTGCGTTGCGTGTGCGAATCAGCCTTTAAGGGTTCCAAGATGTTCCCCAAACCCTAAACCCTAAACCCTAAATCCTAAACCCTAAACCCTATATATAAACCCTAAATCCTAAACCCTATATAAACCCTAAACCCTATATAAACCCTAAACCCTATATAAACCCTAAACCCCAAACCCTAAAGGGCTTCGTGTCGGGTCAGGCTTGGGCGTTGAAGCCTTGTTTCTTTCTGAAGCCCCTCTGGTGGAGCTGCTTAAACCGAGACAAGCGCATGCAGCAAACCCTCCAATACACACCGGGTATCCCAAATCTCAAAAGCCTGGGCCTCACCTAAGAACTGGCCCCTATGGAACCCTGAAGAAGGCCTGCAAACGCCAATGAAACACCAAAAGAACGAGACCTTACATAAATCCATGAGCCTGGAGTAGTGGACCTTTAATTCACCCAAGCCTGGGCCGAGACCGTCAACAAAAAAACACGGATGGACCTTCTGAAGGTTTACGGCTAAGAACCATTGGGCAGAAGGAAGTTCGAAGTAGAGTTCTGTGTGGGATCTTGTAGGGTTTTAGGTGGGTTCAAGTCTTGATGAGGCGCCCGCATGGGACTTTTTTCCAATTCAGACTTCATGTTGAAGCGTCTACGGCACGTACTGTACTCGTGACGTTGAGCAGGAACACTAAACCCTACACCCCAAACCCTAAACCCAAGAACCACCGCTTCGAAACACCCCCCACCACCCCCTCACTTTTTTTGTGAAGCAGCTGTGCGCGCGAAGGCCCTTTGAGCCATCAGAGGTCTGCTTCTGCCTCAGAGAAACTGAACGACTTGCACCAATACCAAGACTTTATTTAAGTACGAGTTGGCTAGTATCCCGTTCAGCGGTCTCCTACTATTATTCCGGGTGTTCTGTATGGGTTCTCGATTTTCGGACACTCTGACTTACTTGACTCCAGTATGCTGCCCAAGGTCGTCCTGTAATTACTTTTTCGAATCATGTCAGTGCTAGCATGAACGAGGCCGTGCTCCAGGCAAGAACACCATAAGATCGGCGGAAAAGTCGGCGACTTGCCCCCGGGGCGGCCATGCGCTGCGCGGAGAGTAGTCACAAATGCGCTTACCCTTACCCTCGTGCCTATTGAACCGCGTGTGCTAGATGAAGGGACTCCACCACAGCTGCTATTGTGTCGAAGGCATTCAACAAGGGCATCTTGACCTCAGGCTGTTTGGTAGCATGTGGAGATTCGATGCATCCATCGTCTTTGAAGTGGCTCAGTGCATATCGTCTGTCTCCTTCCATGCCCAATTTGCAGAAGAGCTCAAACTGTCCTATCTTCTGGCCCAAGAATCGGGACTCCACAAGACTGAAAGCCCCTTCAGGCCCAAATTAAGCAATAAGGCTGTTGTTGCTGACTTGTTGAGGCTGCAATGTTGCAGCAGCCCGAGCCTAAGCCCTAAACTTCGACACTCTCCGCAATGGAAAACAATATGAATTGGCCCGCACGGGCTTCGACAGAGCAAGAGGCAGGTGATGCACACCGAGGACCCCTTCAAAAGTGATGGGGATGTTGGAAGCATATACCTTGCTATCGCGACTACAAATAAGTGCTCAAAGTTTCTGGCATCTGCATGGTGCAGGGGGAGGGGCCTATATCTGAAGTCTCACAGCTCCTATGATTTCTAGTTGCTGTCTTCGGGCTCCTAAGCTTTCCTTGGTCGATGCCACAGACCCGCGAAACCGGGACAGCAGAACCAGCTGCCCGATTCTTCCGGAAGCGGTGCAGGCGGCACCTGCAGAAGACAGCTTAACTACGAGTGTGATCATTATTAAAAATATTACTATTATTTTTATTGTTATTATTACTGTTGTTATTATTATCATGAGTAGTAGTAGTAGTAGTCGTCGTCGTCGTCGTCGTCGTCGTAGTCGTGGTGGTGGTAGTAGTGGTAGTAGTAGCAGTAGCAGTAGCAGTAGCAGTAGCAGTAGCAGTAGCAGTAGCAGTAGCAGTAGCAGTAGCAGTAGCAGTAGCAGTAGCAGTAGCAGTAGTAGCAGTAGCAGTAGCAGTAGCAGTAGCAGTAGCAGTAGCAGTAGAGTAGAGTAGAGTAGAGTAGAGTAGAGTAGTAGTAGTAGTAGTAGTAGTAGTAGTAGTAGTAGTAGTAGTAGTAGTAGTAGTAGTAGTAGTAGTAGTAGTAGTAGTGTGATAGCAGCAAGACTTCCACAAGCCTTTACGGAGTAGGGTTCTGGAGCTGAGTAGGGTTTAGGCGTTCAACCGTTCAGCTTTCAATCTATGCCGTTGATAAGTTTACGGAGCTGGTCATGACGGGTAACAAGGAGGCAAACAGTATGCTGGGCGCGGCTTTCTGTGCTGCTGTCAAGTCTCGGGCTTGAGACAGGCGGATTCCTAAGTAATTAGCAACTTTGGCTCGCTCAAGCCCATGCCTTCCATGACCCGCAGCTGCTTCATCAAGCTGATTGCAGCTCCAGGCAAAGGCGGGAAGGAACCGCATAAGGAATCCTAAACTCTGCACCAAAAGGGCAAAGACTCTGAACACCAAGACCCGAAACTCTAAATGCTTAACCTACCGCTCCCAAACAACTTGTCATAAATAAAAGCCCTTATGTCGACCTGCCCTACCGAACCTTAAATGAGCTTCTGCCAACCCCAAAATCCCGAAAAAGTCGCTGGAACTCATCGGACTCCAAAATCCCTTCCATGCTAAGGCGGCCTATTGCAACTGCACCAATGTCGGGCCGGAAGATGATGGGAGGCCCAAAGGGGGGGTTTAAGATTCTTGGGGCAGGGATTCCTTAATATGAACCCCAATATGGGAACCCTGATCCTACTAAACCCCCATAGGCTAAAACCCTTTTGGCCTCCTATGAGAAGATGTTCAGGGCTTAGTGTTCGGGGCTTAGGGCTCAGGGCTTGAAATCTTCTAAATCTTACCTTTGGTTAGTAGGGAATCGAATGGAAGAATGGTAATGATAGTAGGTATAATTGTATCCCATTCCTCCTTTCCCTACTAACCAAAGGTAAGTTATAGGATTATTAAGGCCCCTATATTACAGTACCCTTATAGATCCCTTATAGTAACCCTTCTAGAGCCCTTTAGAACCAAAGGTATATTCCCTACTAACCAAGGTAAGCCAAAAGACTTCCTATAGACCCTAAACCCTACACCCCTTATAGAACCCCTATAGATCCCTTTAAAGGGACCCTTAAAGGAGCCCTTATAACTGCACCAGGAAACGGCGGAGGAGCCCTTTATAACCAAAGGTAAATCACGAGCTCGAAGCTGCCTCTTCACGACCACCAGGCACGGGCTTGGCCATCTCCGCCATGGCGCAGGGCAGCTCGGAGGAGGCCTCCCGGGATTTTTGTTTTTGAAGGCTCTTTTCCACCTGTCTAGCAGTCGGCCTCCCGGGATTTAGGGTTTAGGGTTGATTTGTGTCTCAGCCTTGATGCTCGCGAAGGCATAGGCTTCCCTGGATAGGAATCACTTGAATGAGGCGCGTGATTTGAAACATTAAATCCGTAGGGCAGTTTGTCTTAAATCCCTCATTCGCGACGCCGGGTGCACGGCTGGGAGTTAGGGTTTGGAGCTAAGGGTTTACGATTATCTGTTATTATGGGTGGTTTACGGCTTAGGTTAATGTGGCACTTCCAGCTTTCAGGGCTTGAGAGGGTCCCCAACTCGAACCCCATTATCGAACCGTTAGGATCCCTTCAAGGCCCTTTTTGAGCCTAAACAGGGCTAAAATCCGATTCGGTGCCTTCCCTGCAGTAAAGGAGGGCCCAATCAGGGCCTACTTCCTAGACGGATCCTCAAGCCCCCTTGACTGAAAAAGCTGAACCCTGCCTCACTCCTAGGTTGGCCCTTTAAAGCCTCTGAAAATATTCGTAAATAGGGTCCTATTAAGCACAATGAGGGAAAATATTAAAAGAATCCCAAAGCCCTACCTAACCCTAAACCCCCTAAACCCTAAACCCAAAACCCTGAACCCCTAAACCCTAAACCCTGAACCCCTAAACCCTAAACCCTGAAAGCTCCAGACTTCTGGGCCTCTTTGCCCTTGGAAGCACGGCAGAGGAAGGCTGCCACGAGGAAAATCCTCGGTAAATGCAAAAGCCATCGGTCCCGAAAAAAAACCTACCCAGAGCCTCCAAATATCCCTTAATTAAGGAATATGCCTTAAGTCATATTAGGGATTCTACGATGATCTCAGATATATTCCTTAATTACGGGATACACCTTGAATCATATACCTTAAATCATATCGGGGATTCATTCTACTATACTTTCAGGTATATTCCTCAATTAAGGGATCTTGGAGTCTCTGGGTACGTCTCAAGTCAACCTCGGAGTTCTCAACCTCGCGATCCTTAGCTCCACAGCCTCCCGCTGAAAGCCCCACACATCTAGAAGCCCTACTTAGAGGCCCAGGGGACTTAGTAAGTCTGTTATAAGTAGAAGTAGAGTTATAATTGGGGCACTTCCATTTAGGGTACTTAGAACTCTACTTATAACCTACTTTCTAATAAGTCCCTGGGCCTCTAAGTAAGCCCCGAGAATCCTAAAAGGCGCTGGAACCATTCTTGAAAAGGCCTCAAACACACGTAGAATCAGCTTAATGTAGCGACCTTGACAATTCGGATAGGGTTTGGGGCCCAGCCCAGAACGACGCCGGGGCGCAAAGCCACAACCGGGCCCGTCGAGGCCAAGGAAAGGGCACAGAGCGCCACGGGCAGCACTTCGAAGAGTCCTCCAAGGGGTTACTTGAGGGGTATTATATTATTACCTATACTATTTTTTTCGGGTGGCTCCTTATTCTAATTATAGTAGAATGGGCCCCAAAACCCTATTCTAATTATTAAAACGGGCTGGGTGTGTGTAGGGTTTAGGGCCTTACTAATTAGAATAGGTTCTGATAACTAGAACAAGGACCCCCAAAATGGTATTGGTAATTATTTTGGCTCCCACAGTAGGGTTTGGGGCTTCAAGGCAAAGGGGTGAGGACATTTAGGACAGACAGAGAGCGTTGTACTGGTACGTCGAGGGAGTAGTTACGACAAGACTTCGTCTATAGCTCCTCCTAGACTCCTAGACCCTAGAGCCCTAAAACCCCAAACCGCTAAAGCCCTAAACCTTAAACCCCAAAACCCTGAACCCGACGCGCCTTGCCGTTGCCTTGGCGCCTGCGCCGCCCCCATGGGAGCCTTGGGAGTCTCCGCCGCGGAGCACTCGGCCCTTCTGGGAAGGTCGGAAGCCTCCCGCGCCAGAATCGCTTAGGGTCACAGGCGCAATGTCACAATGGGGTACCGTTTTATAGGGGCTTTCCAGAGACTCCAAGATCCCAGAATACAGGAATGTACCTTAAAGCATATTCGATGGGCTGCTCTAAGGGGGAACAGGCACAATGGGGTACCATCTTATCGGGGCTTTTGGGGTCTTTAGATGCTAGGGTTTAGGGTTTCGGGCCGCTTCGGGCTTTTAGCGTAGTGCTTTGTACTTTTCTGGGTTCTAGGGTTTTTTTCGCGGGTTTGAGTTGGATATGCTTAAGAAATCCGTACCATGGAACCCTGCCAGAACCGACGTTGATTACTGGCTTCCGGAATTTCTGGGCAAAGGCTTAGGGTTTATCGGCACAGGCTTGCAGGGGCACTTTCACCGGTATGGTTATTACAGTGCTGGGGCGAGATGGCGTTGTTACAAGAATGGAATGGATCCCTATAGCAGTCCCTATATAATCCCCAACAATACTTCTAAGTACCCATTTCCCCATTCCCTACTAAGCACCAGGGAGTATTCTCTATAGCCTCGTAAACTTTTACCACTCCCTAAAGCCACGAACCCAAAAGGCGCTTGCGGTGTTGGCTTCAGCTGAGGGACAGGGATTCGCGTTTTCGTGTTTAGGCGGTTTAGGGTTTAGGGGTTTAGGGTTTAGGGTTTAGGGGTTTAGGGGTTTAGGGTTTGGGGGTTTCGGGTTTACGGGCTCAGGGTCATATGCCTTACATAATAATAACTGGGTGGTGCAGCACGACATAGTACAGGATCCGCCTCGTAGCAAGGACCCACAAGAAAGGACCCCCGAATTTAAGAAACTCCTGTTTCAACCGAAGCCATTCGCAAAAAAGAACCCGCACCAAAACGACAAGCAAATCTGATTGCTTCCTCTTAAAAAACCTGAACCTCATTAAAAATTAAGGGGCAACCCCGGAACTCTCAGGGCGGTGCCTCCAAACGAGCTGTGAGTGTCAGTGGGAACTCCGGGGACACCACAAAGTCCGGGCACGCGCGCCTCAGCCGCCGAAGGGTTCCCAAAGAGACTTCGGGGTGTTATATAGGGGTCTAAATAATTAGAATAGTGTTCTGGGCCCTCCTCTACTATAAATATTATAAGGAACACCCCAATTTAAAATAGTCGAGGTAACTATGTATTCCCCTGTACTAGGTTTCAGCAGTTTGGGTTTCGGATGCCCCGAAACCCTACACCCTACAATAGGCTTGGGACGCTTTCAAGCAATCCCAAACCCTGCCCCTGAAAGAACCTAGTGAGGCCCTCTACATGCAGCAGACTTGAACCCGAAACCCGACGCCTCACCATTATACTTCTTCGTACCAGAACCATCGTCATGCCTCATGAGGGTTTAGGGTTTAGGGTTGAGGGTATAGGGTTTAGGGTTTGTTTAGGGGCTTTGCAACCCTGAACCCTATAAACCCTAAGCCAACGAACCTGTCCTGTGCTCTCCTCCAAGTGGCGGGTCGTGCTCGCCTGAAGATGGGCGCCGCCAGTATCTCTTACGTCCGTCCTCCCATGATTTTCGGTGTCGGGTTTTTTTTTCAGTGCAATGCACCTTTGACTCCGTGCACAGGGAGTTAGGGTATGGGGCTCAGGGTGATCAGGGGGCTTCCATGCGGTTTTAGAGTTTGTCCAACATCAACCTTTCCACGGCACAAGCCCCAATCCTCACAGAACCAGGAAAACCCTGACCCGAACAGTCCTGAACCCCAAACATCAAAAGCCAAACCTAAGATTCCTAAAAGACGCCCCCAAACCCCGACCTTAAAGCCTTGGAGAAACCATGCAAAATTCGCCCTGTAACTTATCTAGCAACCCGTCTTAAGCCCTCTGAAAAAGCTGGTTTTGAAAAACAAAACGTCAAACACATCCCCCAAAAAAATAGAAACCTAATAAATTCGGTCCGAGCTCCACACAAGATAAACCCGAAACCCCACTCAAAACTCATCATTAGGCTCATCATCATCATCTTCTTCATGACCATCATCATCATCGGGTCCTGCGTGCATTCCAGGCGGTTCTCCTCGATCTCCGTGAGGAGCCAGGTGCTGAGACCCTCGGAACTCCAGGTTTTCAGGTCGCCCTGGCAGAGGAGGAGCTCTCTTAGGGTTTAGGGTTTAAGGTTTAGGGTTTAGGGGTTAGGGTTTAGGGTTTAGGGTTTAGGGATTTAGGGTTTAGGGTTTAGGGTTTAGGGGTTTAGGGGTTTAGGGTTTAGGGGTTTAAGGTTTAGGGAAAACCGAAAAAGGCTTGCGATGCGATGAAGTGTACCGCAAAGGAGAGCTCTCTGGGCAACCGAAAACGCTTCTGCCATAAAAAGGGGGCTATGAAGGGGTACTTTAAAGGGTTACTACAAGGTTTTGCTGTAAGGGGTGTAGGTGTCTAGGGTTGAAGCTTTAAGGTTTCGGGTTAAGGGTTTCGGGTTCGGGATTTGGGATTGAAGGCTTACATTCGATTCTATTGTTGAGGTTTTACTGCCGCAAGGTTTAGAAGGGATTGAGGCTTTTGCACGGCTTCCGGGTGCAAGGGCAGTTAGACGGGACAAGTCAGAGTTTAGAGCTGTTGCCAGCATAAGGCTTGCAAAGCTGACATATCGTTGGACTGCAGTTTCAGTTCCTGATTCGAAGACGATGTACCATGGCTTTGGGAGTGTGTTCGTGAGACGTTCAGGCTCTTCGTGTCTTAGAGTCTCTACGCAGGTTAAGAGTTTATGGTGATTTCTGGTTCCGAGCTCTCAACATTTTGGCCATTAGGGCTTCCCAGGTTAGGACAAGGCCCAAACCGACCTACTGTAGGGGCCTTAATAATTAGAATAAGGTTTTGGGGCCCATTATACTACGCTTATAAAAAGGAACCCCCACAAAATAGTATAGGTAATTACTAAGGCCCCAATACTATTGTATCCTTATTGCAGCCCTTATATAAAACCCTTTTTAAGGATCCCTTTAAAGGGAACCCTATTCTAAGGCCTCTATATTAAGAGCCCGCTCCCCCGGGTCCGCGCCTGAAAGGAGCCGTCATCCGTCCGAACGAACTGAACCCTGAGCAGCGCCACTCGCTTTCGTCGGTTTAGGGTTCAGGGTTTAGGGGTTTTGGGGGGTTGGGTTTACGGTTTAGGGTTTAGGTTTAGGGGTTAGGGTTTAGGTTTAGGGCTTGGGGTTGCTTTCGTGTTGAGGCTCTCGGAGCTTTTGGGGGGCAGCCCTCCCCATCTCAGGGAGCTCTGCTATAGGGGCATTAATAATTAGAATAGGACTTTGGGGCCCATTATACTGTGATAGTAAGGAGCCCTCAAAATAGTGTAGGTAATGATGCAGGCCACTATAATACGTCCGAACAAATCTTGGAGGTCACACAGCCGCCTGCTCGCCCTGACTGCAATTTAACACCATGTCATGATGTCAACACGCGGCTCTGAAATAGTCCGATATATCTGAGAAAGAGGCTTGCTCGCAGTGACCTCGTTCAAGATCCGCCGTACCGCCGACCAAGTCCTCGCTTTCACAGATGGCTTGAAAAATTGAATCTGCTTACTACTGTGTTCCGATTGTGACTTTGAAAATCACCTTGCCTTCGGCTGCTACTGTTAGTAATGACACCGTATTTTGAGTGTGCTAGGATCGTACCAGTAAAGCTTTTTTGTGATGGTTTACGCAGAGCAAAGTGGCAGAGCAGACCTTGACCCCTAAAATCGCTGAGCTCGAGACTCGCCGAGGTCACCCCAATGGCCCTTGAATGGAGCCCTTATGGTCCTTTATAGTGGGTATTTAGGGTATATTAGAGGGTAGTTGGGGGGTCTAGGACAGAGGGCGAGAGCCAGAACGAGAGCGAGAGCAAGAATAGAAAAAGAGGTCGAAGGTTCAATGGTACACCCCACACAGGCATAGGTGGCCTAGAATTAGCCTGAGCCCCAAAAAATTCAAACTTAAGTATAGAGGCTCCTATACAACCCTGCCAAGGCCTATTAAATAACCCGCGAAACAATGTAAACACCCTAGCAGAACCTTGTAAAGACCACATACACATCTCATGCAAAAAATCAAAGACCTTGCCAAAATAAGAACTATGGGGGTACTGCCCCCCCATCCTGTCACAGTCTATAGTAGAGGTCGCAATAAGGGCTGTCTACATATATTTATATATACATACATAAGTATACTACAACCATCATCCAACTGTTACAGAATGTGGGCAGCACCCAAGGTTTAGGGTTTGCGGCTTAGGAAGCGGCTGCATGCTTCGAAAAAGGGGTTTTGCATAAGGCTCCCTCGAAGAGGCTCTTCACCGCTGCTCGATGAGTTCTGTAAGGTTTTCCAGGCCTAGGGCCTTGTTAACTAGGATGGGGTATTCGGGGCATAATGTCATAAATACTATCAGAACATCATATAATCAAGTCTCTAAGGAGAGCCCCATTGCTAATGTTTAAGACACCTGTTTTAAATGGGAAGCTTCTCAACCCCCCGCAGAACCCTAAATGCTGTAGGCTTCAGAACCCGAAACCCGAGATGCAGCAGTCCCGCTGAAGACGCTTGGGGCGTCCACGAGCAAACAGCGCCCCAAGCCTGGAGAGCGAAGGGAATTTTGGGGATGACGTCCCTTAAGCCCTGAACCATAAACCCTCAAGGTTTTAGGGCTTAGGGAAACGAGCATCGCCTGAACAGTAGAATAAAAACCTAACATCCTCAACCCGAAACCGCTATCGCTGAAAACGGTGTCAGCAGCGTTCGGGGATTGGCCTCTTGTTTGATGCCGTCAAGGGCTCCGACCCCAAAATCCCTGTAGCCAGGACTAAACCCTCAAGACACCAAGCCGCAAGCCAGAAATCCCAAAGCCTAGACCTAAGCCCTCAAAGCCCTAAATCTCTGAACGCGTTTACAAACAATCTACGCTTCGAAAACGCTTGACAATACAAACGCTTAGATGCCTCATACACCCCCTTGATTGACACTCCAAAACACCTTCAAAGTATCTTCTACAACTTCAAAACTCCTTATCACGGAAAGGCAAAAGCCTTTCACAACCTTCAACTCATGAAACCCCACGTGATAACCCTAAAGCCCAAACCGCACATGCTAAAAACTAAACCGATCCCAGACCAAGTCACGCTCCGGGTAGTGGGCCAAAAGCCTGGCCGCGAAGATCGCAGCGCGCGGGTCCGTGTCGACGAACCTGAAAAAGATGGAAAAAGGGTTCGGGTTTAGGGTAAAGGGTTTAGGGGTATAGGGTTTAGGGTATAGGGTTTAGGATTCGGGGTTTAGGAAGAATGGCCACGAGTATGACGATGAGGGTTGCTACAGGGGCTACTATAGAGATTGCTATAAAGGTTGCTATAAAGGCTGACATCGGGAGGTACTGTAAGCGGACAGGGGGGGGGGGGGCAGTCTCTCAAGGGCTTCTAGAGGCTGTTGGTAGCATTCAAAAAGTCTTTCAAGGCTTTAGGAGTTAGGGCAAGCTTAAGAAGAAGTCGTAATGGCTACAATCAACATGGTAAGGAGGGTACATATAGCAACCAGCGAGATGTACTAAAAATAGTGACGGCAATAGGTACAAGCAAAGGTAGAGATTAGACATCACGGCAACCACTTCAAGCTACTAGTAAGTTTAGCAGCTCATGACTTTCAGAATTTTAAGGTTTAAGAATGACGTGGTATGATTCGGATGCTGATTTTTGGACCGATATGTAAGATTCGATGTGCCATCTTCTTTACAGTGTCATGCAAGCGAAAGAGGGAGCGATGAGATGGACGAATTCATGGCTCGTATGAGATGAAAGACCAGCACGGAAACAGTGGCAATCTCCAAATTCCACGAAACAAGCGACAAACAGATACGATGGCATTGAACTTCCGAACTTTAGATGGAATATAAACACAATGCCAGAAGCTGTCGTCGTTCCTACACCACCATCTTCATCGGTTCATCGCCGGCACCACCAGGATTTACAAACATCTCCCCAGCACCTTCGTAAACATCGTCTGCACGGCCGGCATCGCTTCTTCTTCGCCATTGTCGCAGGGATCAGGACCGAGGTTTAGCACGGGCATGAAGTCGTCATGGTCTGTTGAGTGCTTAAGGCTTGCAATGATGCAGCGTATCAAAAAACACACAAAGTGAAACTTGCCGGTGTGTGGTTGAGGAAATCTTAGGGCGAGGTGATGTTGCCGCAATGCAGCCCAAACAAGCAAAGCATCCCACAAAAAGCTAGAAAGAGCACACGACAACCGGCAGTAAGCCTCAGCCCAAGCACCTCAAGTGTGAACCCTTCAACCACCAACCCTAGCAGCTTCAAGCCCACATCGAGATGCCAGGAGTAGCCGTGGAAGTCGCAGATCAGGACCCAGGACTCCGCAAGGCCTCTGCTACAGTGTTATTATGCAAGGCGCCAGGATGCAAAACCTGTGGTCAATTCTTTGGGGCTTAGGTTGCAGGTTCAAGGGTTTGGGGTGAAGGGCCGTGGAATTCAAAGTTCAAGGCTTCCCGTAGGATTCAGCATTTGGCACCGAGGATTGGGGTTGAGATTCGAGATTTAGGGTAAGGGTTTTGGGTATCTCCATAGTATCTAGTATAACGTCGCAGACTAGAATACAGTACAATATAGTCCTAGAAAATTCCATGGTATGTATAGTCTTAGTACAATCTAGTATAACATAGTATCCAGTACAATATCGTACTATGACATAATATAGTATCTATAGTATTACTATAATCTAGTATAACATCGTACAAAAAAAACCTCAACGTCGAGGCGCCGCCTTCGGCTCCCCGCGCGGCCCTGGAGGCCAGGACCTTGCTCGCATCCTCCAGGGTCCTGAAACGACGTATGCCGTTCGGGCTTCGGGGTTCAGGGTTTAGGGTTTAGGGCTTCTTTTTTTTTTAAAGCTCCTTTTGCCCAGTCGCCCATCCAGCTCCCGGGGTTTAGGGTTTATGGTTGGGGTGGTTTAGGGTTTAGGGGGTGGTTTAGGGTTTAATGTTTAGGGCTTCGAGCTCGGGGCTGAATCAAGCTATGGTTGAAGATGGGTGGTTGTCGAAATTAGGGCCTTTTTTTGGGGTCCCTAGTATAATACGGCACCTAATATTTAGGGTACCCAAAAAGGGGCCATAGTTTTGACAACCACCCATATGCTTTCTGTCCGGAGTTGAAGGGTTTGGGTGAAGGATTAGGGAGCGAGGCGTTAAGAGTTTGGAGCTCAGGATGTCGGGTCGGTATACAGAGAGCAAAAGCACGCCCGGAGCCCTAAGCTTAAACTCCAGGGTGTCGAACTTCTCCTTCAACTCTGAAGGATCCTTCATTCCAAGGGTAAAAGGAGGGACCCTTAATAAGGACCCCTAGGTATATACCCTTAATATAGCTATCATATACCCATTATATAACCCATTATAGGGTAGGGGTCCCCATTAAGGGTCCCTCCTTTTCCCCTGAAGTTTTTATATTGTCTATGTAAATGAGGGCCCGAACTGCTATCCTAGAGCTATCCCAAAGGCAATTGCCCTGCAACTGCTCTGTAAGCACAATGTGCCCAACCCTAAACCATAAACCCTAAATCCTACCCCCTACCCCTAAACCCTAAGCTCTTACTCTGCTTTATAATGTGCCCGGAGTAAGCTTGCGGTTTATGCGTTCGGCTGGGCTCGTCCCTCAACCCGAAGCTGACTCCCGAATCTCCCCAACTCCAACCAAGTAAATTGCCGCACCTCCGTGCTACATACGGTATGGGTAGACATATATAGATATGTGTCCATATGTAGGTACGTACATACGTACGCGCACGTAGGTAGGTAGGTGGGTGAGTAGGTGGGTAGGTAGGTAGGTAGGTAGGTGTGCAGGTGTATGTGTATGCGTGTAAATATACAAGTATGTATGTGTATATATATATGCACATTTACACACACACACATACATACCTACCAACTAACCTACATACCTACATACACATGTTGTTTTCACGTGTGTACAAGGTCTGTACATATTCATAACCGAAAGGCCTCCTACCAAAAACCTTGCCGCACACTAAAACCTCAAGCCCCTTCTACCAAAGCTAATGGCACCCTTGAACCCTAAACCCTAAACCCCAAAAAGCGCCCAAAGCTTATACAAAACTCGGGAGTCCTGAAACTCAATACCCAAGCACCCTCAGACCCTAAACACCCCACAATGCTGAACTTCCGAAACGCCCCAACCCCCAAGAGCTCCCAGAGTGCTCCTGGTCAGATGCTCCATGCTCTTCGCGGGGTCCGCGCGGTTGAGGGCCTGACTAAAGTTGGTGTACAGCACCTGGCGGGCTCGCTGCTGGACGATTTTTTCTTGTCAGGGCTTGGAGGTTGCAAAAGGGTTTTGGGGCCCATTGTACTGTAAGTATTATAAGGGACCTATTTATTTAGGCACCTAAAGTAGGGTTCAGCGCAAGGTCTAAACGCTGAACGGCTTGGATTCAAAGGTTTGGCGGGTGTGAGGTTCTCATGATTTGATTGGGTCCTGAACCCGATACTCCAAAACCCAACGAACCCAGAAACACCCCTGTTTGGTTTTGGGGTGTACGGCTTAGGGCTTCGGGCTTACAGTTTGGGGTGTATAAGCTTGAGGCGTGTTAAATAATAAACTGCGGCACGCCATAAGAACCCATAAGACACCATAAGAACTCTACAAGAACCGATAACGAGCCCTGCGCCACACACCCCAAACTCTGAACCCTACAAGCCTAAACCGCAAAACGAAACAACGAACTTCCCCTCACAAAAACCCTAAACCCCCAAACGAAATTACCGCCCAAGCCTCTAAGAACATTTCCCGAAACCCTAAAACCTACACCCTAAACCCTAGACCCTACACCCCAAACCCCAAACCCTAAACCCTATAAACCCTATAAACCCTACGCCCTAAAAGCCTGAACCCTATAAACCCTAAACCCCAAACCCTAAACCCCATAAACCCTAAGCCCTAAAGCCTAAACCCCGGGCATGGTGAGCCAAGGCTCTGGGCGACCGCTGGCATCGGTACCCACCTAGGGCTTGAAGCTGTCGAAGACGTCTCTTTCCGGCTCAGGATAAGGGGATTAGGGCTTAGGATTTTAGGGGTTTAGGGGATTAGGGTTTAGGATTTAAGGGTTAAGGGCTTTAGGGGTTAGGAGTTTATGGTGTTGTGGTTTAGGGTTTGGGGAACCGAAACCACAACGGAAAATCCTGACCTCAAGCCCTGCAAGGCAAACCTTGGCATGAGGGACAGAGTTCAGAGTCTAACGGTTGATAATATAAATCCTGCATTACCCATAGTAAGGAATATACCATAGTTCCGACAGTTCAGGTATAAATCCTGCATTACCCATAGTAAGGAACATGAATATACCATAGTTCCCACAGTTTAGGGTCCTTGAGGTAATGCAGGATTTGTATATTCAACAGAATCAGGAACCACACAAAGGCTTGATAAGCTTCTATTAGGGCCATTGTTGGGCATAGTAAGAAAGTACTTGCAGTTGAATGGCGTGTGGTGAGTTGACAAACATTGCAACAAAAATCTCGCGAAAGGTGTTTAGACACTAGTTGGAAAACCCTATAACACCCTGCATGCATCACAACCTGTAGCTTCTAGATGTGTGTGCAAGCTCCATAGCTACCACACAACCTCACCTGCGAAGACCCTGTACGTCGTCAGTCCACAGCTCACAAGAACCCGAATTCACAATACCGATGGAACCCCCGAATGCAGAGACTATGACACCTGATTCCCCCAAACCTCCAAGTCTAACACCTCACTACCCAACCCCGAGACGCACCAAAATGATCCATCTGGGTCGTTGTCAAAATTCGGGCCCCTTTCTGGGTACATTAAAAAAAAATATGGTGCCGTATTATATTATATTAGGGACCCAAAAGGGACCACAACCATCCATCTGAGGCCCTGGCCACACGCATGTTGTGGCTGTGAGGCGACTGGGCACAGGCCGAGCACTCGACCTCAGCAGGGCGCGTCTGCTGCCGCCACCTGGGCGAAAAAGGGGGGGTTAGGGTTTAGGGGTTCAGGGGATTGGGATACTATAGGGGCCTTAATAATTTGAAGAGGACTTGGGGCTACCTTAGACTATAATCATAATAAGGAACCCTCCTACCTTATCGTGAAAACCCTACGCCAGACCCTACAGTTTCGAGTTTAGGGCCGAACGGGTGCCTAAACCTTGGAACCGCGAATTGGGAGTTTCCGAAAAATTGGGGACCCTAAATATGGTATCCTAAATAGTAGGATCCTTATTATAAGGGCCCCAAAATAAGGTACCCCTAATTTTCGGAAACGCCCAATTCGTCAACTGGTTCTTCTTGGCGACTTCAGCGTGGCGGCCAGCGCACCGGCAGCACTTTGAACATCGCCGTTGCAAGCCCGTAGATAGCCTTTGGGCTTTAAGGCGGGTGGTTGTTCACCCAGCCATTGAGGCACTCCGATATCCCCCAGGTCAGGGTAGGCTCCCTTGTTATGGATCCCTACTTAGAAGTCAATGGGTCTGGGAGTCTCCGGGTCCCTTGAGATACACCTCCTTGGGTTTTGGGTTTTGGGTTTAGGGTTTAGGGTTTAGGGTTTAGGGTCCTTGGATCTAAGCATAACTATGTATTTAGCTACGGGTCCTCACTTCGAGTTAGCCCTAGCAGCACCAGAACTACGGCCCTTCGGGATTCAGAAGTGAGGCTCCTGGGGTCCTTGACCCGGAAAGTAGTCATTCACCCAAAGAGATTCCTTGGGGCACAGGGGGTATGGGTATGGCATGACGGCACAGGAATCTGATATGATCTGATGTATCCCGGACCAAGGTTCTCAAACCACTTCTGTGAAGCGAGCTTCGGTCCTTTCTGTGGTGGCCGCCGATTGTCGTAAAACCCGGCTTACACGTTGGTCAATTAGTTGCAGGCAGGTGTAGTAAATGGCTGCACATGCTAGACTCTTTCCGAGACTGGCAAAGACTGGCACATCTCAACTTCAACGTAAGGTTCATAGCTCAGTCGTATTAACCATGGCCATCGTTCACGATCGTCCTCGAAGACCTTTCGCAAGCCATCGCAAAACTCTGGACATGCAGCCCTGTACATCCTAAAACGCACATCAGATCTGAAACCGTACACCCGAAATCCCGAAACCCCAATCCCCAAATCCTGAAGCCCATACCCACACCCGCACACCCAAGAAGCAACAGAAGCCATGGCCAGAAGCCGAAACCTCTTCAAAGTCTCTCCGAAGTCAAGGGTCGTTTCACGCACGCATCGTCCACAAAAGCTGCGCAGGAGTCCTGCTCAAGCCATGCTAGTCTTCTTCGGTGCTCTCTCGCTCTCTCTTTCTCTCTCTCTCTCTCTCTCTCTCTCTCTCTCTCTCTCTCTCTCTCTCTCTCTCTCCCTCCTGCGCCTAACGTTGCAGTGAGGAAGAAAAACTTGATGCTGCAAATTGAGTGACTACTCTTTTATGACGGTCTTTATGAACCTGCTTCGCGCATTGGCATGCACATGTCCCTGAATGGCTGCACTGCACTCCATCAAACATGACACACTTTCCACTTCCACTACCTCAGACACAGCTGAATTCCCATATCGATTGCCATCCGGTTAGGCTGATTCGTAACATTGCTGCAAGCATTCTTCATATTCGTCGTCGTCCTCATCCTCCTCCTGCTGGTGCTGCACAGTACCAGAAAAGTGAACCCCAGATCGCTGGAACATGGATTTAGGATGATTAGTGCCGGGATCTCCTATACTTTACCTTAAGGGAATGAGGAGAATCCCTAGGGATCTAAGGACTCATATATTAAGGCTTTTCAGCCCAAAGACCATACTATATAAGGCTTTTGGGCTATTTTGATCCCTATAGGGAATGATGTTTCAACTTTCTGGCTACTGTACAATAACTCAAGGCTGGTGTGTTCCTATGATTCGTGCTATCCATGTTAGGGTTTAGGGTTTAGGCTTTAGGGTTTAGGGTTTAGGGCAGCAGTTGCGCAGCGGTTGTTGAAAACGATACTGCTGTTGGCAGTAGTATACTACCATTCTGTAAGATCGGGCCTTGATCATGAGAACCGGGGATATTTGTGCATGGACTTTACAGCACTTTCACGACTCAATCGCCCAGGCCCAGAAAGGATTTTGGGAGTTTAAGGCTTCTGGGACAGAGCAACTGGATTCTTGTTGGATTCTTGTTATTAACTAAGTTACCATGATAAGGAAAGACATATGATTGACTATAGTGACTATAGATCCCAAGTATGGTACCTTAAGCTAATTCCTAAACAACAACCCAGATAGTCTCGAGCAACCTCCACCAAGGCTCCAAAGGCCCCGATGCTGCGCCTCTACTGACCCCAGCTGCGCACGCACCCGGCGAACGGCCAGGTCCGTAGCAGACATGGCTGAAGGCTTCTGGTGAAGGGCGTGCTCTGGTGAGCTAAGCTCCGGGGTTCGCAACCAGGCTGGCCGCGGGTACACCGAGTTGTCCAGGACTGGTGATTTTTCAGACTTTCTCTGCGTGCTTTAAGGTCTTCAGTCAAGCAGGCCTTAAAGCTTTCATGCCAGGTAGGCCCAAACCCAACAGCGTAAACCCTAAGTAGTCGACCCCATGTGGACCGTGGGTCTAAAGATCGGCTTCAAGCCAGGATGGCTGCACACACATGCACGGCTTCCACATATTCGGCTGGGGGCTCAAAGCTGAGCTCGAGGGGGAGTGAGCCAGGCAGTGGCCTGAATGCAAAAGCCTAGTTCGGAAGTGCCAAACCTCTAAGTCCTACTCCCTACGTGTAGCCCAAAAGGCCAAACCTTTTCGCGGCCCTTCGCTCTTAGACTCGCTCCGTCGGAGAGCGGACGAGTGCTTTCAAAATCTGAATTCGAGGTTCCAAGCCCTACATACCTTTAGGTGTGTACACATACATATACATGTACCTGTATTCACATTGTTCTGCCTCTCTCTCTCTCTCTCTCTCTCTCTCTCTCTCTCTCTCTCTCTCTCTCTCTCTCTCTCTCTCTCTCTCTCTCCTCTCTCTCTCTACATATGTATATACATATGTGCATATATATATATATATATATACACACATAAACATAGATATCACTGTGAATATACATGCTTACACATATATATATATATATACACATGCAAACATATCTATATCTATATCTGTATATATATATGTATATATATATACACATGTATGTACAGATATACATATGCGTGTGTTAGAAACATGAGTGCAAGTAAGAATATACATGACATTACAGATGTACGGGTACAAAGAGACAGAAAAGCATCGGTTTGCGTTTGTGTGTGGATGGGAGGGGAGGGGGGATGCATTGGTGCATACGCCGCATTACATTTCTTGACATTACATTGCTTGTATGAAAAGCATGTCATCACACCTTGGATTGCATTGCATTACAGCATACATACAACTATGTGCATATGACACACCTGCTGGTATGAATGTATTGCCACATAAGCCTTTGGTCGGTTCGTTGTACAGGTATACGTATGCGAATACATGTACGCACCGTGCCTAAAAACACACACCACATGCACGTACACATAGTCGCAAACATACACATACACATGCATACATTCATACATGCATACATACATACGAACGCAAAACGTTAGATGCATGCAAGCGTGTGTATACATATGCTGCATATTGTTGAACGCGCGCACAAACACTCAGACACTCTGTTTCGTCGAGCAGATCTTGGATGATGCCAGGGTCTCCCTTGGAAAATGTCGTCGCTGCCCGGGGAAGCTGAGACCAAGGGAACGGCTGCAAGCCTTCCCTCGAGCTTACCAGCCTATGCACCACAAAGTCTGTAGCCTCAACCCCGAAACTAGGGGACAGTAATATGGTACCCTCAATAGTAGGATCCTTATTATAAGGACCCTTAAATGAGGTACCCCTAAATTTCAAAATTACAAAAGCCACGATGTGCTTGATGTTTCTGTCCAGGAGGGGTCTGCTCAAAGCGTTTCTGACCCTTTTTTTGAGAGCCCTTTGTGAATCAAACGCCGATCGCATTTTGCCGGGTTAGGCTGTGGCAGATCTACTGCTTCTACTCCGTTTCGGGTTTGGGGGTTTAGGGGTTTAGGGTTTGGGGATTAGGGGTTTAGGGTTTAGGGTTTGCGGGTTTAGGGTTTAGGGGAAGTTCTACTCAAAGTGCCTCACAAGGCTGCATGATGTGGAAGTTTCCGAAAGAAGGGGGCCCTAATATAGTACCCTAAACAGTAGGATCCTTATTACAAGGACCCCAAAACAAGGTAACCCCTAATTTTCGGAAACTCCCATGTGAGGGGTTTTAGGCTTCGGATTCGGGCCGCCCCTGCGATGCATAGCTGTCCGTGGTGGGATTCCTCGTTAGGGGCGCAGCCCCAAAACCTAAACCCTATGGATCCCATTAAGGAACCCTGTAGATCCTTTTAGGAGCCCTTTAAGGAACCCTGTAGATCCCTTTAAGGACAAAAGCCGAAACCCTAGGAAGGCGGACCGCTCCTGGCAGGACAAAGAAGGAGATCCCGGCTGCCTGTACAACCACTCAACGCCTCAAAATTCATTCTAGAAATTCCACACTTGGAGGATCATGGGACTTAGTAACTAGGGTTATAAATAAGGTAACTATACTTATAACTCCAATTAGGGTACTTATAACCTTAGTTACTAAGTCCCATGATCCTCCAAGCAGGGTCTAGGGCTTTTAGTTAAGGACCCCTTTTTTGCATGTGCACGAGGTTCAGGGTCTAGGGTTTAGGGCTTATCGTTTAGGGTTTATCGTTTGTGGTTTGGGGTACAGTTCAGGACGAGTCCGCGGCTGGGGGATTGCGGCGTCTCTGCCGCTGGGGTCTTTCGCTCCATCAAGAGGACCCTTAGGGGGTCCTTATTAGGTCCTTATTATGGGCATTAAGGCCCCCTACCCGCCCTCCCCCTACCTTTGTAGGAGTCCTTATGACTCCATCTGCGCGACTCGCGGAGTGCCCGCCACTCCCGCAAGGCGATGCGACGTCCAGACAAAGTGAAGGAACCTCCGAGTGGTTCGGGGGTTCTAGGGGTTATAGGGTTTGTAGGGCTTCTAGGGCTTCTAGGGTTTATAGGATTTAGGTTTTTTTCGGATTTAAGGTTTAGGGTTTGGGGTTTAGGGTTCATTTGGCTTTACTTCAAGTCCAAATGGGGCCCACAAGATATCTCATTTGGTGCTGCGTGCTGTTCACAAGGTCAGGGAAAGGCTTATGGCGCTTATGGAGTCTCATTGAGATTCTGCCAAGGCTTTTGGGTTATGAGTCAGGGTTTGGGATTCAGGGGCATATCGGCCGAAGGTTTGAGGCTCTATTCCTTGGGGAACAAGTTGGAGTTTGAGCTTCTAGCCTCAGGGCGTTGTGCCTGAAGCCCTAGACCCCAAAACAAAAACCCTAAAGCTAGTCAGTAGAAATATGCCGTGGATACAAGTTCGCCACGGCTAGCTGCGACATGCCCCCGCAAGTGAAGAGGAACTCTGTACACCTCGACATATCCACGCATAAGCCTGCCCCAAGACATGGGCCCATGATACTTATTCCGTATTGCTGTTTGGGGTACCACATAGGGTCCATGAACCCCTGCATCCTGAACGGATCCAGCGGAGCCTGCCGCAGCAAGCACAAGCTCCAGCCCAACCATCAGAGCCCAGAAGCTGGAGCAGCGTGATGGATCTGCCCATGCTCAGCTTGCAAAGTCATCCTGCGCGTTTTGGTCCTCTGCAGAAGGAGCTGGGCGGGACCACAGTCGATGTCGTGGATGAGGGACGCGGCAACGCCAGCGGACGATTGTCGCTGGTGGCATCCTACCCGGCAGAACCTGATGTGACGGGACGGGTCGTTGTCGCGGTACTGGCCGATGAAAACGTTGCCGTCGTCCCTTGTTCTCCAAGCAGCGCTGCCGGAGCCTTCCTAGCTCGGCGGTTGCAGGGAACGGACCTTCTCCAACTCGCCAAAGAAAAGCAGGGAATACTGCCACTTGGACCCCTGCTCGCAGGCGTTGATGGCCAAGTTGTAGAGAGCGGCATCAGGCTCCCAACGCTGGAGATTCACATCCTGAAGCAGTTCAAGGACATGCTGCCAGCGCCCTCGCTTCTCGCAGGCGGAGGCAGCGGCAGAGCAGCAGATCAGGTTCCCGGAAACCTTCCTGGAGCCCATCTCTCGCAAATGTTGGAGGGCCTCTTCCCAGAGCCCACCCATGCCGCAGGCATTGATGGCGGCTGTGTAAGAAACGACGCCCCGCTGCAGAGACTGGCCTTCCATGGACGCAAAAACCTCCAGGGTGCTTTGCCACTTTCCGCCATTCGTGCAAGCAGCCATCGCTGTGGTACAAGTCTTGGCATCCAAGGCCAGGCGCGCCTTCTCCTTGAATCGGGACTTAAGTATCTCCATCTCTTCAAGATAGTGGTATACGAAGTACACCATCTACATATATATATATATACACACACACTCTATGTGTGTATATATATATATATATATATATATATATATGTATGTATGTGTGTATATATGTATCTTAGAGTTTATATGCTTGTACCCATATAGGTATTACATATATACATATATATATATATGTACTATAGCTATGTTTGTTTAGATGAAGTTGGCACACAACAGACCACACCAAACAACCCGGCTCCGTTGCATTAAACCGGCGAAGGAGATCCCAAAACCCTAAACCCTAAACCCTAAACCCTAAACCCTAAAACTTCCGGTTCCAGCCGAGGTGCCAGGTTCCAGAAAAGGCCGAGGGCGTGAGACCACTGCCCACCCTTCCTTGATCAAGCAGGAATTCGCTTTCAGGCTGTTCAGGGTTCGGGGCTTAGGAGTTTAGGAGTTTAGGAGTTTAGGGTTTGGGGTTTGAGGTTGAAGATTTAAGTTTAGACTTCATGATTTGGGGCTTCAGGTGGAGGGTGCAGGTTTGAGGGCTCTGAACCCCAAGTAGAAACCAAAGCCGTGCAGTACAAGCCCACCGGACCCCAGGCCAACTCCACAAGACCCTAAAGGGAACTCCAGAAAGTTGGAATATGGTTTCAGGGTAGGATACCTTATAATTTACCATAAAGGGTTTAGGATAATCATATTCCAACTTTCTGGCTTTTACTTTAGACCCATGTCAAAACAAAAACCCTGAGCTTCAAGTATGTTCCGAGGCCCTTAACCCCAAGAGACCTCAACCCCCAAACCCCTAAACACCCTCAAACCCTAAAGATCCCTTTGAAGGAATCCCTCAAAACCCTACAGACCCCTTTAAACGGAACCCAAAAAACCCTAAAATCCCTAAAACCCCTCAAACCCCTGAAAACCCTAAACCCTAAAACCCCTAAAACCCCTGAAACCCCGCCCCCAGTGAAGCCCCAGCCGCTCGCATGAGCTCATGGCCAGGCCGTAGGTGACCACATCCGCCGGCAGCGCCCGGCTCAGGCACCTGGAACCACCCAGTAGTTTAGGGTTTAGGGTTTAGTTTTTTAGGGTTTAGGGTTTAGGGGTTTAGGGTTTTGGGGTTTAGGGTTTTAGGGTTTAGTTTTTTAGGGTTTAGGGTTTTGGGGTTTAGGGTTTTTGGGTTTAGGGTTTTAGGGTTTAGATTTTTAGGGTTTAGGGTTTAGGGGTTTAGGGTTTTGGGGTTTAGGGTTTTAGGGTTTAGTTTTTTAGGGTTTAGGGTTTAGGGGTTTAGGGTTTTGGGGTTTAGGGTTTTAGGGTTTAGTTTTTTTAGGGTTTAGGGGTTTAGGGTTTTGGGGTTTAGGGTTTAGGGTTTAGGTTTTTAGGGTTTAGGGTTTAGGGGTTTAGGGTTTAGGGGTTTAGGGTTTTGGGGTTTAGTTTTTTAGGGTTTAGGGTTTAGTTTTTTAGGGTTTTGGGGTTTAGGGTTTTAGGGTTTAGTTTTTTAGGGTTTAGGGTTTAGGGGTTCAGGGTTTTGGGGTTTTGGGTTTAGGGTTTAGTTTTTTAGGGTTTAGGGTTTAGGGGTTTAGGGTTTTGGGGTTTAGGGTTTAGGGTTTAGTTTTTTAGGGTTTAGGGGTTTAGGGTTTTGGGGTTTAGGGTTTTAGGGTTTAGTTTTTTAGGGTTTTGGGGTTTAGGGTTTTAGGGTTTAGTTTTTTAGGGTTTAGGGTTTTGGGGTTTAGGGTTTTTGGGTTTAGGGTTTTAGGGTTTAGATTTTTAGGGTTTAGGGTTTAGGGGTTTAGGGTTTTGGGGTTTAGGGTTTTAGGGTTTAGTTTTTTAGGGTTTAGGGTTTAGGGGTTTAGGGTTTTGGGGTTTAGGGTTTTAGGGTTTAGTTTTTTTAGGGTTTAGGGGTTTAGGGTTTTGGGGTTTAGGGTTTAGGGTTTAGTTTTTTAGGGTTTAGGGTTTAGGGGTTTAGGGTTTTGGGGTTTAGGGTTTAGGGTTCAGTTTTTTAGGGTTTAGGGTTTAGGGGTTTAGGGTTTTGAGGTTTAGGGTTTTAGGGTTTAGGGGTTTAGGGTAAGAGTAGCCCTTAAGGGATCCTTGAGACGTTGCGGATGGCGGCTAGCCCAGGGTGCGGGGTTTAAGAACTAGGATTCAGGGCTTCGGATCTGCTCACTTCTCCATCTGGGTAGTTGTCAAAATGATGGTCCCTTTCGGGTACCCTTAATATTAGGTGCCGTATTATCTGAGGGACCCCAATTTTGACAACCACTCATCCAGCAAACTCCCTACCTCAAGCATGTGCTACTGCAGCCCTCGTGCCTGGCAAGGAGTAGAAGAGCCACTTGCCATTGGCCGCTCGACACGCAGGATCTCCTTGAGGTCTGGTAGTACTCTTCTGAGGTTTCTGTCAGGGGCTTGGGATTATTCAAAGGGTTGCTGGAAGGGTGGAGGGTGTGACGTTTGCGGCGTCAGACTTGGTGTCGCTTTCGAGTTGCATTAGATCCTTCTACCAGTTTAGAGACCCAAACAGAATGGTCGGCTGAAGGGTTTGGGGCCTGCAGTTGGGGATTCAGCGTCCAGCATTTCAGGTGTTCGAGGGATCGGGCTCGCGTTTGATATCTGGAGTTTCGGCTTAGGGCTCAGGGATGCGGTCTGGGATTTTAGGCACAGGTTCAGGTTGTTGCCTTCAGCGTGCGAGATCCCGAGGCACGGCACCAGCCGACGTATTATATAGACGAGCTGTGAAGGTAGATGGAAGCAAACCGACAAGAGAATTAACAAGGTTGCAACACGGACACAAACATTCATCAAGAACCCTCCGGCAAAAAAGGCTCCCTCAAGCAGGGACACACCCGCATGGGGAAGACCACAAAGAACGTCCTAATCCACACCCCGTTCAACACCTGCTGTTTACTAAACAGCACGGCGCACCTTGAAATCACCTCGCGCTGGACTGACTTGAAACGCCAAAACACTGAACAACGATTCGAAGCAGAATTTAATTTATTATTATTATTATCATTATTAATAATATTATTTGATGATATTTTAAATAAATAACCTCCAACAGGTACTTCCATGCATCTTTCCGGCTCAGGGGCAGGGCCGAATTGTAGGTGATCACGCTGCTGCGCAAGTCTTCCTCCACCGACACTAGCAAAGAGACAGCCACCTGCCAAAGATCGCCACCTGCCAGTGAGGTTAGTGTTGTAGCAACAGCTGAGGGCAGCACCAGTTCATTGGATGGACCAAACGAGACACCTGTTCTGCTGCATCCTGGATGATTCTTCCTCTGACTCTTCAGGTTACTCTGCTAGAGTGCTAACAGCGCCAAGGCGGACAAGGACCAGCGGCACCAACTTCAAACGAACTGCATCAGCCACTTTCAAGGTCGCAGCTGACTATCGCCATGAACCGCAACAATATCATCATCGACATCCTCATCACCGTCATTAGCATCATCAGCATCATCATCATTATCAACACCATGACCTTGAAGGCCATGTTCATGGTCATTACCACCACCACCACCACCACCACCACCACCACCACCACCACCACCACCACCACCACCACCACCACCACCACCACCACCACCATGATCATCATCGTCGTCATCATCAGCAGCCGCAGCTTCAGCACCAGCAACGCCATCATCACCACCACCACCACCACCAGCATCACCCTCACCACCATCGCCATCAACATCCAAAGCACCATCACTAGTATCATCATCATCATCATCATCGCCTTCATCGTCATCATCAGTACCAAGATCATCATCTTCTCTATCACCATCATCCTTGCCATGATATCGTTATTGCCACCACCATCATCGCCATCACCATCAAAACCATAATGGCCGCCGTGATCATCACGATCACCGTCATCATCATTTGCTGCAGCAGCAGCAGCAGGAGGAGGAACATCATCAACCGAACCACCACCACTGCTGTTGTTGGTGCTGTTGGTGTTGATGTCGTCGTAGTAATCATGGTGACTTTGTTGTTGCAGCTGTAGTCGTCGCTGTCGTTGCTGTTGTTGTTGTTGTTGCTGCTGTTGCTGCCGTTCTTGCTGCCGGTGTTGCTGCCGCTGTTGTTGTGGTCACTGTTGCTGATGTTGCTGTTGCTGCTCTTGTTCTTGGTCTTGTTATTGCTCTTGTTCTCGTTGTCAGTATCGCTTTTGTTCTTGTTGCTGGCGTAGTTGCTGTTGTTGTTGGTGTTGTTGTTGATGCGGAGTCTCTCAAACATGTTGACAGCAATACTAACTTACTAGCAGTAATCACAACAACAACAACAACCATACCTTGCGCATCTTCGGCAAAGTCGCTCGCTGCTGCGCGGATAGCCACGTTGTACGCGAGCACGTCGGCCTCCAAGTTCTCGCCCTGCAGCTCCTGGTCCGGGAGTTTAGCATGTGGGTAGTTGTCAAAATTAGGGTCCCTTTTTGGGGTACCCTTAATATTAGGTGCCGTGTTATAATAGGGACCCAAAAAGGGACCCTAATTTTGACAACCACCCATGTAGGGTCTGGGAGTTTCGGATGCCGGGGTTGGGGTTTAGAGATGGAGGTCTAGGGTGCTGCCACGCCTAGTGCTAAAGAGGCGACATCCAAGCGCAATCAGAAGCTGCTGCAAAGTTACTGCAACGACGGGACGTCTTCTGACATGTGATACATAACACGACATCGAATGCCGCCAAATAAACTTGGCCAAGAACAGCTTCATCCATGGGCAATCAAACATCAAAACCAAATCACCAAGCGTTTCACCCATAACCGTTAACAGCAGCACTACCGTCAACCTGAGTTTTGACATGATGGCTTCCATCTTCATTAGCAAGCCAAAGAACAACCACAACCACCACCTCCACCACCACCATCATCACACCACAACAACAACCACACCAACACCAATTAACTTAGGATCCAAATCGTCCACAACTTCGCCGGCGCCACCCAAATCAGTATCATCATGTTTATCACCACTCACCCCATGCACATCATCATCATCATCATCATCATCATCATCATCATCGCCGCCACCAGCATCAGCAACAGCATCACGATTGCCATGGTCGCAAACATCACCATCATCCTCATCGTCATGAGCACTACTAACTATCGCTGCCTGCTCCCGCCCCCTAAACTCCTCCAGAAGACCCATGGCTCGAGCCCAGAACTCCGAGGTCTCGCACGCCGCGGCGGCAGCCGTGCGGGCGGGCAGGTCCAGGGGCAGGCCTTGCTTGGGTTTCGGGGGGTTTTGGAGGGGGTTTCGGGGGGGGTTAGGGGGGTTTCGGGTCCAGCGGCAGGCGGCTTCTGTTGCTTGGACTCGCCGGGTTTAGGGTTTGTGGGTTTAGGGGTTTTACGGGTTCAAGGGTGGAGCGCTTGGGGTGTAGAGTTTTTGGCTCCGTGCCTGTTTGCTCCAGGTCCTCGAAGACCAGCGCAGCCTGCTGCCACTGGGTGCTGGTACCACAGGCACTGAGCACAGCCGTGTAGGTGTCAATGCCCACGAAGCGCGCCTCATCAATCCACCATACTTACCCAAAAGGATCAGACCCCAAAAGCCTAAACCCCAAACGTTCCCTACATCGTTCATCGCAGGACCTCCCCAGAAACGGGCTCCCCCCTGCTACCTGGAGGACCAGATACTTGAGGCCTGCCTGTCTACGTACTCCGGATTTGAAAAAGCTAGATCCCAGCTACCACGGGCGACGACGGAAACTTATCATCGCCAACGATGCCCTACTACAATCGTTCGATCGACAAGGATTCGGTCTTTCACTGCACAATCGCAGATGACCCTGCAGAAGGTTTCGGATGGGTTCTACGTAGCTGTGTGCCCACATATCCTACCGTCAGAAGCATACGCCGATGCGACGAAGCCACCTAATCAGTCTCCAGCACCCCTATGCCAAAGCAAGAAAGCCCGCTAACACGCCCCCAGACTCCAATATCTATACCTTAAATCATATAAGGGATCCTACTATAATAATTTAAGGTATATTCCTTAATTTAGTGATATTGGAGTCTCTGGGCACTCTCCGCGTTTGTTCGACGGAAGCTTCGGGAGCCTGCTGTAGCTCGGAAAGCAGGGCCAGCGAATGGCTCCACTGCCCCGCCCGGCCACAACTGACAATCGCGGCGTTGGTGGCCGCAACTCGCCCATGCAAGTCTGCTACTGCAGAGGCCTTAATAATTAGAATCGGGTTTTGGGGCCCGGTATACTACAATTATAATAAGGACCCCCAAAATAGTATAGGTAATTCTTTGGGCCCCTATATTATGCATAGACCGGTACAAGGACGGAAGCAATGGGGGCTTTTGTGTGTTTAGGAGGCCTGGCCTCCGTCCCGACATCAGCAAGCAGAGACAGCCCCTTCTGCCAGAAACCACCCAGCGCGCAGGCTCGCACTAAGACGGCTCGTGTCACGTCGTTGCTGCGCAGCTGCCGCTGCTCCATGGTGTCGAAAAGCACCAAAGCCACCTCTGGGAGCTCAACAAAGGCGGACCATATTATGCGAGTTTCCGGAAATTAGGGGGTTACCTTATTTTAAGGTCCTTATAATAAGGATCCTACTATTTAGGATACCATATTAGGTTCCCCTGCTTCCGGAAACTCCCATATACTAGGAAGCTTGTCAGCAAGAGCAACAGCAGTCAGAAGAAGAGCAAGAATCGCACTCCCACCAAAAAGCTTAAACCAACAATCCACCCCCTATTATACAAGCCCTCCCAAGAAAACTCCCTCTAAAATCTCCGAAAAGGAATGTATAGGAATCCCAAACCCCAAACCCTAAGCCCCCCACCTCCCAGCGCCCTGCGGCGACGGAGGCCTCCATGGCCGCCCCGTACGCGGCTCCAGGAGCCCCCCTGGAACCCCGCTCGGCTTCGGAGAGAAGCTGCAGCGTCGCCTTGCTCAGAGACTCCAATACCCCTTAACTAAGGGATAGACCTTAAATTATGGTAGGTAGGATCCCCTTAAATTATGGGGTAGGTAGGATCCCTAATATGATTTAAGGTATATTCCTGAATTAAGGGATATGGGAGTCTGGGGGCTTGCTCAGATTTGGGTTAAGGTTGCGGGTTTAGCGTAGAGGGTCAGGGCTGTATAGTAGGGTTGGAGGGCTTCAGGGCTTCGGGGCTTCAGGGCTTCAGGGCTTCGGGGCTTCAGGGCTTGGGAACAGCGGCTTGTTGAAGAATCGGGGTCTGGGGCTTAGTGGTTGATCAGTTTTCGGCTTTCTTCACGTTAGGGCTTGGAGTCTGTGGGCGTCATTGAAAATTCGGCGTTGGGGGGGGGGGGGGGGGGGGGGGGGGGGGGGGGGGCTTCCCTGAACCCGAAACTCGAAACCTTAAACTCTAAACTCGAAACAAAATAAACCCTAAAGGCCCCTAAACCCCAAAGCCTCCCAGCGCCCTGCACGGCCACAGGCGAACATCGCCGAGGCATAGGTCACCGCGTCCGCTGTGAGGCTGGAGCCGTGGATCCGGTCCACCAAGCCCCTTGGAAGGGCATTCAGGTTTAGGGCTTTGGGGTTAGGGAATAGGGTTTCGGGTTTAGAGGTTCAGGTTTAGGGTTGAGGGGATAGAGGTTCAGGGTTTAGGGTTTAGGGTTGAGGGAATAGAGGTTTAGGGTTTGGAGTTTAAGGTTGGGGGAATCGAGGTTTAAGGTTTAGGGCTTTGGAGTTTAGGGTCTAGGGTTTAGAGGTTAAGGTTTAGGGTTGAGGGGATAGAGGTTTTAGGGCTTAGGGCTTCGGGAATAGAGGTTTAGGGTAGTTTAAGATTTAGGGTTTAGGGTTGAGGGCATAGAGGTTTACGGTTTAGAATGGCGTAAAAAATCTGGGCCTTATAATGAGAAGACTGTTTTGGAGTATGAAATACGATTACTACAAGGCCCCCCCCTTGGCAGGGCAAAATGATCAGGATGAGGTTTTGGAGTAATGTAGGAATCTGATTAAGAAACCTTGGGCCTTTATTAGGGTTCCTTATATGAATCCTACTATTTTTGGGTTATATAGGACCCAGGGGTTCCTACATTTAACTTTATACTAGTACTATAAGGCTTGAGCAGTTTAAGGGTTCAGGCCTCAGTTCAGGCTTGAGGCATAAAGAACGGCGAAGAAGCACTGAAGCGCTTAGGTTTGGGGGGTTTAGGGTTTAGGGTACAGGATTTAAGGTTTAGGGTTTAGGATGTAGGGTTTAGGGTTTAGGATTTAGGGTTTAGGGTTTAGGATTTAGGGTTTAGGGACATGCGCGGCTTTGTTCCACATCAAAAGCTCCCTGTGAGCTGCCTCTTGAAACTTTTGGTCCTAAACAGCCAACAAAAGGAGCTCTAATAACTCTACTTGGAGGTTCATGGGTAGTTATAGGTGGGCTTATAATTTATACGTCGTAACTGTAGTTACAATAACCCACATCAGGGAACTCACAAGCCCACCTACAAACCACCCATGAACCTCCAAGTATTGATGATGTAATATAGGAGCCTTAATAATTAGAATAGCGTTTTGGGGCCAACTATACTGTAATTCTAACAAGGAGCCCCCAAAAGAGCATCGGTAACTATTAAGGCCCCCATAGTGGGTCATGAATGCTGAACTCCTCCAAGAAGCAAGGCCCTCTGCCACGCGAGGGCCTTGCCGTAGGCGCTGATGGCGGCGTTGTAGATCTCGACGTCCAGGCGTGTGCACCTTTCGGCCTGGCCGGGGTCTGAGTGCACCGGCTTAAAGGGGTCATCTAGGAAACCCCAGAGACTCCAATATCCCTTAATTAAGGAATATACCTTAATTTATAGTAGGATCCCGAATAGCCTACTATGACTTATATAAGGAATATTCCTTAATGAAGGGGTATTGGGCTCTCTGGGACTAGGCTTTCAGAGATTCAGGGGTTGGGGCTTGCTGGGATTTGAAGTTTCGGGGATTGAAGGTTTGTGGATCTAGGGGCTTGGGGCTTCGGCGCAGCTTCCATGCGATGAGAGCAGCCCTTGCTGGAAGTTCATTGACGTCGGTCGGCGGCCCTCCGGGGTCGTCTCTCTGCAGGTTCGTGCCGGACTCACGCGGAGCTCGAACCGAAATAATCGTTTTAAGGTTCAGGGTTTAGGGTTTCGGGGTTTAGGGTTCAGGGTTTAGGGTTTACCCTTCACCCTATCTTCAACGTGCAACACCAAAGCTTCGACACTCGCCTCGCTAAGCCTCGCAAAAGCCCGAAGCCAAGAGCGAAATCTTACCCTAAAGGATCCTAAAAGTAACAAAAAACCCAAAACCCCCCAAACCCTACAGTCCAAAACCTGAAAGCCCTAGACCCTTCAACTTGAAGCCATACATGAACCCGTAAACTTGAACCTTAACCTTAGAGCCCTGAACCCTTAAACTCAAGCTTGAAGCCCTGTACGAACCCGTACTTAGAGGTCCAGGAGACTTAGTAAGTAGGATATAAGTAGAGTTATACGTACCCTAAATGGAAACTCTACTTATAACAGACTTACTAAGTCCCTGGGCCTCTAAGTGAAGGAACCCCAACACCCCTGCCTGCGCCAGGAGCAGCTCCGCCTTCTCCCAGTTCCCCGCCTTATCCTCGGCTTTTACAAGTCATTTGGCTTAGGGGTTGGGGGGGGTTTGGGTTTTGGGGGCTTAGGGGTTTAGGGTTTTGGGTTTAGGAGTTTAGGGGTATAGGCTTTTAGGGTTTAGGGTTTTAGGGTTTTAGGGATTTTAGGGTTTAGGCTCTCTTCTTCAACGACCGGGCCCAAAAAGTTCAAACTTTCTAAGATAGAGCAAGCATATAAGGCCAATTAGTTTCAAGTTCCCCCGTTCACTATCTAAGTAGGGTAAGTAGGGCTTCGGAGCGTTATGGTTTGGGGCTTGGGTTTTGGTAGGATTCGTCGCTTCGGGCTTTGAGTCTAAGGTTTGGGCCCTTGGCTCCGGGGCTTGAAGGGCTCAGGATCTCAACAAATAGAACTCGCCATGATTAGGGCCCTTTACTTGCTGCGCAAAGGGACGCTTAATATACCACTGATCACCATGATGGTCATTATCATAACAATAACACGAACAAGGTCCGACGATCTCGGAGATTGACCGTAGCTCAGCAGGAACCCAGACCTCAGGTAACCTCTGGTAGCAAGCACGCTAGAAACAGCAATTTAGCAGCCTGATAATTACTCCTGTTCCTCTTGCAAAGGGCGTCTTGCTACTAATCTTAGATTTCAATTCAGTTTCGGGTTTCTATAGCAAATTGAAAGGCGAGGTGGGACCCATGCACGGTTTTTGTGCATGGAGCTGCCTCTTATGTGGGTTTCGGTTTAGTAACGGGATACCCCCCCCCCAGAGCTCACAAAAAAGGAACAACAGCGCTGCTCCAACCGAAGGTCGCAGGCCGCGAGTGCCGCGCAGAAGGTCACCACGTCGCGAGGGATCGTGTGGCCCACCATGTCCTGTAGGGCTTTTGGGGCTCAATTAAGGGAGATCTATAGGGCAAAGGGGCTCTAATATTGCTTCGAAGGGTGTTTCCCCGTCCACGAATTTCGCACTTAGTATACCCCTTAACTAAGAAGGGACACTGGAGTCTGTGGGTTCGCGATTTGGCGATGGCCGCATAGCACCACCATTGTTGGCCCCTACATGTTGGATGCACGGACATGCCATCGCGAATGAGTGCGTGAGCTTTGGTGTTTACAATTTCAGCCAACCTTAATTTATCAGGGCGCAAGGCTTTTGGGTTTGGGGTTCAGGAAGCAATTTACATGATGAGATCTTGGAGCCAGGTACCTTGTTCTGCTGGAGCAGCACAGCTGTCCGGCCACACACAATCCTATCCCACTCACGTTAGGGTGCGGGGTGAGGAGTTACAGGGGCATTCATACATCTATGGTGTGCCGTGTTGGTTGTGGGCCGGGGTTGTAGGGCTCGGTGAGTCTAACCGTTTCAAGCCTGCACCTCTGACTCAAACCCCTAAAACCCGCAAGGCCTGAACCGCCAAAGCCCTCAAACGCTGAAGCTCACGAGCCTCTTTCGTTACTCATGACTAGGTCCTTGTTAAAGAAGTAGTATAAGTTACCACAATAGGCATGTTTGGTAAATAATATGGATTCCTTATTGTGGTAACTTCTATTGAATTCCTTAACTATGGTTGATGATATAAATCCTGCATTACCTCAAGGACCCTAAACTATGGGAAATGTGGTATATTCCTTGTTATGGGTAATGCTGGATTTATGTTCATCAGCCGTAGGACCCAGCTACGCATGACCAAATCAAAACCAAAGCGTTGCAGCGAAACTCATTCAACCCTTGGCCCTTCCCTCGACAAGCCTCAACCTGTCAATCAGAAGCCTTGCGGAAAACAAGCCTTATGAGGCTTTAGATTTTTTGTGAATTTAAGGTTTCGGGTTTTTAAACTTATTTATGAGTTTAGGGTTTCAGGTTAGGTAAACTCACGGTTGAAAGCTGAAAACAGGACTTGAGAGAACCAACAAAACGTCTTCTTTCGCCTGGCTCCCCTCAGAATGCAGGAAAGCTCTTGGATGGTTGTCAAAATTACAATCCCTTTTTGGGTACCTTAAACAATAGGTGCCGTATAATAATAGGGACCCAAAAAGGGACCCTGTTTTTGACAACCACCCTCTTGGAGGCCTCAAAAGGTGGGATGAAGGTGGTAGGATTAAGGGTCTCTTGCGTAAGGACTCTTATTTCGGGATTAGCCCACCTACCTTCATCCCACTTGCCTCGAATAAGGAGAGGGCATTCCGCCAGTGCTGCCCCCGGCCGTACCTTGCTGGGCTTAAGCTTTAGGACTGTACGGCTGTTGGGATTAGGGTCGAGGGTTTAAAGTTTTTAGTTTAGAGCTCTTTGGTTTCGCAGTTCGGGCTTGGGTTTGGGGTTTCCGTGTGGGAGTTTAGGGTTCATGGGGTATCGGAATGCTGCGGGTTTGATGCATCCACTCCTGGGTATCCCTATAAACCCCCCATAGACTATAGACCTTAGGCGCTGACACCCTAAACCTAAAGCCTAAACCCTAATCCCTAAACCCAAGCTGCGCAGTGATCGCCGCGTTGTAGAGGCGGGCAGTCCCCCGCTGGGCTTTGGAGGCCGTCCAGAAGACCTGGCCCCGGAGCACCCCGTGTTGCCTTACGAAAGTTAGGGTTCAGGGTTTAGGGACGTCTTACGAAAGGTTTTATAAAAGGGTCTGAATGACCCCCGACAGCGGCCCTTTAAGACACTGCTCAACCTGCCCCCATAATCATAAAGGGAAGAAAATAAGTTTCATTCGCACATTGATAGGCCTTTTAAGCAGAACCCTCCTTTACAGTAGAAAGGTGGCCCACCTCCAGGACATTTTGCCACAGGGAGGCCTTGGAGAACGCGCGCACCGCGCGGTCCTGCGATCTTTGTTTGCCCCTCAGAAGAGGGGAGAGCGACTTGGCCCTTTAGGGTTTATGGTTTGGGGTTTAGGGGGGTTTAGGGTTTAGGGCCCTTTAGTCATAGGGAGCCTTAGGGACTTAGGGGGGTATACTTCCTTACATGATTGAGTCCTTGTCATAGGTACCAGAGCCCCCTACGCCCCCCCATCCCCCTACACCCCTAAGGGTCCTTGTGATTTAGGATTCCACTAGCATTCTAGTAAGTGTGTAGTAAGGTACTATTAAGGTTATATTAAGGTCGTATTGAGGTTGTATTGAGGCTGTATTAAGATTATACTAGGGAGGGATTTACTTGCTACTAGGGCTAGAGTATAAGGGTTTTGTTTGTGTTTCACTGCAAAGGAGTTTCATTGAGCTTTATTGGTCGTATTCGGGTGAAAGGGCTGACATTTGGGGTTTGGATTTGGGGTGTATAGGAGTTTCCGCAAATAGGGGAGCCAAATATAATACCCTATATAGTAGGATCCTTATTATTAGGACCCCACAATAAGGTACCCCTCATTTTCGGAAACTCCGGTATACAGTGCGGTAGGTGTGCTTCAGTGAGACTGGGGTCGGAGGCACTCTCACGCTCAGGGTTGAAGGCTCAATCCACGAACCCTGCTGAGGGGCAGCGATTCGCTGCCGGCATCACTACTCTGTGGAGCTTCAGGAAAGGTTCAGCTACTTCTCCTGAGGAAGATGCACGTCAACCCTTATCTATCTGATATATATATATATATATACATACATACATACATACATACATACATACATACTCCTAGCCCAGAAATACATCCTCGGGCGTGAAACCGTCTCGAAGGCTCCTCGGTTACCGCATTGGGCTGCAGACCTCTGGCGGGGAGCTCGGCACAGAGCAGCAGAGCCTGGCGAGGGACTCGCTCGCAGATCGGCGGAGGAGTCGCTGAGTTCAGGGTGTAAGGAGGCACTTAGGGTTTAGGGCACTAGGACTTTCTACCCGGATTTTATGAGCGGGGAACGGCTAGAGCACTATGTCAAATAAATACATTAAATTATACATACATGTGTGTATATGTATGTATATATATATATATACATATATATATATATATATATATATATATATATATTACGTGTTTCCTATCTGTCTGATGACTTTGAACCGCATCCCGCCTGTTGCCAAGCACCTGCCCGGGCGCAAGCGTCCAAAGCTGCTCCGAAGGTGACAATGGTGCCTGCGTTTGTCGATGTTTCCGGTCTTCTCAATAGTCGTGTGTCCCAAGATTGCCCCGGCTACTAATCCTGCCGTTGTGCTAGCAGGAGTATGGTCTCGGGCGCTGTCGGCTGCAGTTTTCAACGGGCAACAGAGCCACGAGCCACACTCATCTTGACAATTTTTGTCATGGTGATTCTTAAACCCCGACTGAACCCGAAGCCCGAAACCAAGCAACCCCAAACAGCCACAAAAAAAAAACAAAAATCTGTGACTCTTAAATCCGGACTCAACCCCAAACCCTGAACCCGGAACCCCAAGCCCTGAGAACCCCAACCCCAGAACCCTAAAAAGCGGAACCCCGAGCCCTTCAAACCCCTCCCGTCCTTGCAGGGACACCGCGTCGAGACCTGCAAGGACCGAGAGGGCCAGGCTCCACTGCTCCGCCTGCCGCAGGGAGTGTTGGGGTTTAGGGGTTTAAGGGTTAGGGTGTTAGGCTGGTTTAGGGGTTGAGGGGTTTGAGGGGTTCAGGGGTTTAGGGGCTGGGGTGTTAGGCTGGTTTAAAGGTTGAGGGGTTTAATGGCTTAAGGGGTTTAGGGGTTAGGGTGTTAGGCTCGTTTAGGGATTTAGGGTTGAGTGGGTTTGGGATTTGTATAGTCTTATCGCATGCTCATGGAGGCTTTATAGCGTGGCCTCTGCACTTGGAAGTTTAGGGTACATATTTGGATCCTACTATTCAGGGTACTCTTTTAGGGGTTGAGGGTTTTTATGGTTTCGGGCCCAGGGTGTGACCTTTCCTGCCGGGGGCTCTCTGCAAAGGATGTTAATTGAGCTCTCCGTGTCAAGGCTTCCACACATGTTTGTTGAACGGTTCCGTCGGCTGTCAAATAAAATATTTTTGAGGCTTGAACCCTAAATCCTCAACCCGAAAGCAAGAAGTTTACGATGTGCAGGTTAAGGCCTTCTTCCCTTGCACCATAACCAGTCATCTGGCAAGTGCAAATGCAACCATTCTCATCAATTCCGCCCTCCGTGATGAAACCCCATGCCTTGACAACCCTAAGAAAAAAGGCAAGGTCCCCGATTCATGCTCCTACATGGGTAGTTTTCAACATTAAGGTCCCTTTTTGGGTACCCTAAATCATAGGTGCCGTATTATATCAAGGACCCAAAACGGGACCCTAGTTTGGACAACCACCCATCTAGACATTGAGCTCGTTGAGACAGAAGTTTTGGAACCCTGTGAAAGCCTATTGACACCCTCTCAAAGCCGACAATATGCTAACACCCTGTTAAGCCCGAATGAAACAACAAAATATACAACCCTTTGGAACCCTCTTAGACGGCACAAAAGCGGTTTGAAATCTTAGACGTGTCAAAAAAGCCTATGGAAAGACCCCAGCGTGTCCTTGCTGCACGCGCTGATGGCAGAGTTATGCGAGATGATGTCCTTGGTGCTTGACGGCTGAGCTTTAGACGTTCAGAACTCCGGGTTTAGGGTTTTGCGGCTTGAAGAAGAAGAAGAAGCGTTTCCTTGACATCAGCGGCATTAGTCTTCAAGTATCAACATAGGGACAAGACGAACAATGCCAGAGGTACTAGTAAGCACCAACAGAAACATTGGCAATACGACGAAAGCTAAACCCTCGACTCTTTTCCCTCACTTTGACACCTTCGACACTCTCAATCTTAGCATGCAGCTCTGTAGATTAAGGTCACTTTCCCAGCACCACAAGGCTATGTTGCTGTTGCAATGAGGAAAGGAACCACAAGGGTACCCTACCCAGGCCTCCAAGAAGGCCCTACTCGAAGCCTATAAAAGCCCTATAAAAAATGATTATCTTGAAAAATCTTTAGAAGCCATGTAAAACCTTATCAACACCCATAAAGCTCTATGAGAGCTCTAGAAAAACCTGAAACAAGCCTCTAAGCGGGTCATGCCCAGTCTCCCCTTGCAGCGACCTCTGGGGAAGCGCCACCAGCAGCTGCACAGCTCGGGACCAGGCCTCGCGTCTGGGCGTAGTTTGTTTTGGGTTTAGGATTTAGGGTTTAGGGTTTAGGTTGTTGTGTTTTTAAAGAGTTTAGGGTGTAGGGTTTAGGATGTCGGGTTTAGGTTTTCTGTTGTTTTTAAACAGGGTTTAGGGTGGAGGGTTTAACATGGGGCTTAGGGCTTGGGGTTTAATGTATGGCAAACGGCCTCAATCCTAAGCCGCGAAAGCAATGCCATCTTTAAACCTGAAAGCTAAGCCACGACAGTAAATCCCAGACCCAAAAAACTCCACAACCAAAAAACAAAGCTCTGAACGCCAAGCGGTTTAAGGCTCGACCGGCTGATTGGCAGGGCTCAAGAGTTCGGGGGGCTTGGCGCCTCAATACGAAGGTCAGATATATAATCTGATATAATCTTGCATAACCTTACAAAATCTTATATAATCTTATATAATTTAATCTTAGATAATCTCAAGCAATCTCAAACAACAACATTGTGTGTTGGATTTAGAACCTTCGAGCCGAAGTGCAGAAGCACGCTCGCAGGCGCTGATGGCGGAATTCCTGGGATTCAGGTTTGCTGTAGTTGTTGTGTCGGACAGTCGGAAGTGGCAGTCGCATCAGCGGCCATCGAAGCCGCCGTGTTCGAAACAATAGCAGCAGCAGCAGCAGCAGCAGCAGCAGCAGCAGCGGCAGCGGCAGCGGCAGCGGCAGCGGCAGCGGCAGCGGCAGCGGCAGCGGCAGCGGCAGCGGCAGCGGCAGCGGCAGCGGCAGCGGCAGCGGCAGCAGTAGACGTAGAACGCAGTGGCAGGCTGATGACAGGTTTTTTTGTTTTCTGGGGTTCCCGGACCTTTGAGGTTTGAGGCTCAGGGTGTAGGGTTTAAGTTTACGGTGTACGGTTTAGGCTTAGGGCCTTCGGGGTTTCGTTTGTCGGCCGTGTTCGTGCTTGCAACAGAGCTTCCAAATCACCAGGTCTCCTCGCACCGACTCCTTCGCCATGCTCTGAAGCACCGCCAGGGCCTGACGAGGCTTTGGGCCTACCATCAAGTACCAAAGATACTACTTGGAGGATCATGGGACTTAGTAACTAGGGTTATAAATAAGGTAACTATACTTATAACTCCAATTAGGGTACTTATAACCTTAGTTACTAAGTCCCATGATCCTCCAAGTAGGACTGTTGCTACAACCAGGCTATAAGGGCTTTGGGTGTATGACTTGAAGGCCGGGCAGAGGGTTCTAGGATGCAGGAGGGTTTAGGGTTTAGGGTTTAGGGGTTCAGGGTTTATTGGTTTAGGGGTTTAAGGTTTAGGGTTTAGGGGTTAAGGGGTTTAGGGGTTTAGGGTTTAGGTCGAGCCGAGTACCTCATATCGGAGCATGAGCTGCTACAGACATCGCAAAAGCCATGGCTCAGAAAAGGGGGGATGTTGAATAGGTATTGGCCCACCTGACAAAAAATGTCGAGCACCTGCAAAAGCAACACCAGCCGAACTCCCACTCTGCTGGATTGAATAAAGTATGCTCTATATATATATATATATAGATATGCATATGGTACCCCCCCATATATATATATATATATAGAGAGAGAGATCATGAAAAATGTTGTAAAAGCCAATATAACATAATATAATACAATGTAACATAGTATAACTGTATATATATATAGAGAGAGAGAGAGTCAGAGAAAGACTTCCATATCAAATATTGTAACCCTAAACCCCTATGAAACGTCAGCACACGCCTGATCCCAGCGTCGGCCCTTGGAACAGGCGACCACCGCCGTGCTGAAGACGACGACATTCCTCCAAGGCATGTGGGTAGTTGTCAAAATAAAGGTTCCTTTTTGGGTACCCTAAATATTAGGTGCAGTGTGTTACAATAGGGACACAAAAAGGGACCATAATTTTGACAACCACCCATGTGGGTCGTTCTCCAAACTGTCGGGTCCCTCTGCCTAAACCCTAAGCCTAAACCCGAAATTGCAGGCCTCCTTTAGCTTATCCTAAGTTGCAGGGTTCCTTTTTAGGGTCCTCTTTATGAGGGTGCACCCATCCAAGGCATGTCGGGAGGCAGGGCTTTGGGGCTTAGGGTTTCGGACCTACCCCGATTCCGGGATTACGTCACGGAGTTCAAGTTGTATTTTTGAAGGCTTTTGCTCGAAGGGGTTTCGGTGGAAAGTGTCGTTTTGAACAATTAGCCCGCCAACGACAAGTACCAAGAAATAGAAAAAGCAAGAACAACCATCACCATCGCAAAACAAACGCAGAAAACACAAGTGAGGTTGTAATACTAATACTAATGCTGATGCTAATACAAATACTCAGACGAATAGTGGTTAGTAATACTCATGTGCATACTGGTACTCATAACAATGACAAGAATAATGACAACAACAACAACAACAACCACAACCACAACCACAACCACAACCACACCCACAAGGACAAGAACAAGAACTAGAACACCTAAATCCCTAACTCCAGAATCCAACAATAACAATAACAATAACAATAACAATAACAATAACAACAACAACAACAACAACAACAACAACAACAACAACAACAACAACAACAACAACAACAACCAACAACAACAACAACAACAACAACAACAACAACAACAACAACAACAACAACAACAACAACAACAACAACAACAACAACAACAACAACAACAACAACAACAACAACAAACAACAACAAACAACAACAAACAACAACAAACAACAACAAACAACAACAAACAACAACAAACAACAACAAACAACAACAAACAACAACAACAACAACAACAACAACAACAACAACAACAACAACAACAACAACAACAACAACAACAACAACAACAACAACAACAACAACACAAACAACAACACAAACAACAACACAAACAACAACACAAACAACAACAACAACAACAACAACAACAACAACAACAACAACAACAACAACAACAACAACAACAACAACAACAACAACAACAACAACAACAATAACAAACAACAATAACTAACAATAACGACAACAAATAACAATAACAGTAACAAAAATAGTAACAGCAGCAGTAGCGTAGCAGTCACGGTAGAAATGTCAGGAACAGTAACTATAGCCGTACAGTGACAGTAATAACATTAGTAGGTAATATGTAAGCTAATGGAACCCATATCAGAAGTGCGCTTGACCTGCCGAAGCTTTCCGGGCCTCTGGACAGATCTTTGCGAAAGCTCCGAGAAGACACACATCGCCTGCTGCCACTGCTCGTAGCGGGCCTGGGCAAGAAATTGTGGGTTTAGGGATCATAGAGACTTTAGATTTCTAGACAAGGTCCCAATTCAAACGAAACAGCCATGAACACTTCTTTCGGGCTTGGGGGCTCGGACAGTACGCTTGGGAGTTTCAAGTGTAGGGTTAGGGCTTGATGCAGGGAATATGCTCTAGTCCTACTGCACCTGCACCTTTCGAAATTAAAACAACTCCACAAAATCACCCACTGCCACAAGGAGAACTGTCAGCAGCAGTAACAGAAGCAGCAGCAACGGCGACAATGAGCAAAAGCTAGATTTTCTGCTGTCGGGGATTACATGGAGCAAAAAATACGTCATGGCTTGGGGTGCAAAGTGTACTTGCTTAGGCCAACAACAGGACTCAAGGTTTGTCTCGTTACAGGAGCCTCAGAAACGAGTACGAGATTTCTCGGTGTCATTCGAATAGAACTTGACAGTACAATACACCTTGCAAGCCTGTTTGGCTCTGTGATGACCCAAGAGCAACCTAGGAATAAAAAGGGTGCCCTTTTTGGTGTTAAAGGGGCTTATAAGGGTGAACCCTAAAAACAGGACATAAGGGCCTACTCTAGGTCCGAGGTGATGACCCTCGACCTTTGCTGCTCAAGCTGCCAAGGTCTTCATGATGGAGGTCACCGACATCGCATCTGTCTGGATCCTGCACTCATGTTGCTTAAGGATGTTGGTCTGCCGGCTCCTTGCACATCTATGACTCCCTGAAAGGTGCTCAGAGGCCCAGGGGACTTAGTAAGTCGGTTATAAGTAGGGTTATAGCTGGGGTATCTCCATTTGGAGTACTTATAACTCTACTTACAACCTACTTACTAAGTCCCCTGAGCCTCTAAGTAAGCCCTCTGACTCCAACTTACAATGTCCCGGATCTCTACAAGGCCCAAGTTGTGGGAAAGGCACGAAGCTTCTACCAAGAACTAGTTTAGGCACGCCCTGAGAGCCCCGAACCTCAACACCAGCGCCTGACAACATGTTATAAGATGACATGCAACAGTACAACGCAATAAGATCTAACAATATAGTTTGATACCATCCGATACAAGCTGATGTGATGTAGGTATAATGTAATATTACGATATGATACAAAATAGGACGATGCTACATCACATCGTATAATATCATATAACCTAGCAGACCCCAGTAGAGTACATGCAGTACATGAGTATAGCACGGTATAACGTAGCATAGTATAGCGTAGTATAGCATAGAAAAGCATAGTACAGCATGTTAGAGCATGGCATGGTATAGTATAGTGCGGTATAATCCAGTATCGTATAATATGGCATTGCTCGTGTAACACAACATTGCATAACATAATGTAGCATAACACAACATGATACGATATAACAAATTATAAACAAATGGGGCACTGGAAGCTAGTAGAAGTTTACACCGTGGGTACGTCATGGGAACCGAATAGGGTCGACAAGAGCGCTGGGTAGATCATCATACAGCTACCAACGAAAAGATCGATTCCATTGCCCAATCCCACCTTCTGATCACGTAAACCCTAAACCAAAATCCTGAACCCTACCACGAACAGGATTCAGAACCCCAGGCCCCAAACCCTCGAACAGAGGATTTGCGAAATCCCAGACCCCCTGACCTCCGCGTCCAAACTTCCGACCAGAAACGCTTGCTATTGCCGTTTGTAGGAAATCCCTATGCACGGAGAACTCATACTCCCAACCTCTTTGAGCCTTACATGAACTCCCTCGAAACACATCTGCGTGAATTCGATAGGGCTCCGCAAAGCAATTCGGAATATCCCTTAGCCAAAGAGTACGACGGTTTAGGATTTTGACGCCCGCAGCGTTACTCATGTTGAGCATTTAATTTGGGAGTTTCCGAAAATAGGGACCCTCATATAGTACCCTAAATAGTAGGTCCATATTACAAGGACCTCCACATATGGTGCCCCCGAATTCTCGGAAACTCCCATATAGTGTTTTTGAGTGCTTAGGCTTCAGGGGCCAGGGCTCCCAGTTTCGGTGCTCTTCGACGTGTAAGGGGGAGGAAGGATTTCGGCAATATAGTGGCGTAAGTAACTCGCCTCGGCCCCGGCCGAAGCGGTCAGAGGCTCCTGTTCGGATTCCCTCTGTTCCCCACTTCTTACACCCGTTCCGGTGAACCAAACAGATATTGGCTCTCTGCATGCAGTCCCACCCACCCTACCCCTTCACCCGCCCCCCACCCCCTCCCCTCCCCCCCCTCCCCTCCCTTCCCCCCCCTGAGCTTCCCTCCCCCCACACCTCTGCGCAAAAAGCATGTTCCGCGTCCCAAACAGGCAGCGGTCGTTGGTGCCAGCGTAAGCTCCATCCGCTGCTGATACGACTTGTACAAGGCTCAGAAACTGAAGCTTGCGAGCTGTCGGCTACAAAACTTACAAGCTCGGAAATTTGGCCCGACCGAGCATGGCATCGATGCCGCCGTTGAGTTGAGGAACATGCTGCGAAGAATGAGGGTTTAGGCTTGAGAGATGAGGCCTTGAGGTCTAGCGTCTTAGGAGCAAGTCGTTACGGGATAAACCACAACCCCCGGCACAGGACAAACACAAAAACTGAGCATTTGCCCAGCTACGGGGTTTCCCACCATCCTCCCTGGAGCCGGAATGTTGCACGAAGCCAAGGCATACTCTCAAAATCAGTCAGCAAACAATGCAGACGATTAAAGGAAAAATGCCCAAAGGGACAATTCGAAATATGGCTCCGATATGGGAACGCTTTGCGCCAGGCAAAATATGGCCCCGATTCGGGAACGCTTTGTGCCGGGCAAAACTCATCTTCGGGCTTTTTGAAAAATCAACTTTTTCAAAAAAGGAATCAGTAGAAATAAAACTTCATCACCTTCGGTGAGTTTCGCCAGCACCTGTGCCTTCAGGCATGGTTTCATCCTGCACTGCACCAGACACAATCTCACCTGGAGCAATTGGCAAAGCAGCTCGTGGACTGCGATGTCTTCGGCCCTACATTAGCCCTACACGCACTTGCAACAATGGCATGTGTTGGGGTGGTTGGTCCCCAGAATTTTAAGCCCCCCGGGCGTGCTGCAGCCATCAGCCGATGAGGCAACACGCCGGACCTCTCCGAGCACATCCTCAGCCATGGCACATAGCAAGTGGTGCAGGTGGGGGAGTTCATAGGGCTGAGAACAGTACTGCCAGAAAAGAGCAATGATGCTGGTGCACAGCGCCGATGGAAGGGCCCTGATTGTGGCTCGCAGGCACGAGAGTATGCCATGGCAAAGACAAAGCTGTTGCATCGCAACCGAGTACTCAGCGCTGAAGAAGAAGAGACTTGCCCTTCGCGCTTCTCAAAAGATTGCTCACCGCACGTCCAAGATGCAAGATTTATGCAATAACCGACAGACAAGCTGAGGCGAGAGCTGAGAGCACCCGGCACACATGCAGGCGCACACAGCCGAGGACAGACCTCGACGTGCAGCGCAGCTAACATGTTATGCTCTGGACAGCTTGTCCCAGTCCACGGAAGGTAAGCCCGTGACTCAAGCCCTGCACATTACGCTGTATGTCTCCAGCAACCTGAGAGCTCGGAAATGCTTGCAGCTGGGTAGTGCAATACGCCTGCCACGCATGCCTACACTCGAGCAAGGCCTGGGTGGCCACAGACACGTCGAACTGGTTCCGATCGGGGGCCAACCAAACTTCTGCTCGAGGATGACCCGAAAAAAAAAACAGGGGCTCTGAGCGACAACGGCCTATCCGCAAACATGTACAAGTCGGAACAAGCACACACCACGCCAGCCGGGCCTTCCGCGTCCTCCCGCTCTTCAACGCGCAAGTCGCCATTGGCATCCAATGAGAGAATGTAAGAGTTGCTAATGGCACTTGTTGCCTGGCGCAGCTTGGGGGAAGAACATCAATCCTGACTGCCACTACACGGATTAGAAAGCCGTGGGTGCCGGCCTCACGCCGAACTTCCAGAACTTCTACCCAACACGACATGTCTTCCTCCACAGCTAACCGCTCCGTCCATAGCCTCATCTTCTTCGGCGTTGCGCAGGACCGGTCTGCACTGAGATTTGTGTTTCGACTGCAAACCACATCATCACACAACTCGCGCACAAGCAAATCAAGTTCCTCTTCAAATCAAACAAGCACGGCTCGTCACATCATGTCACCTGCTGTGAAATCTTGGTTTCATGTTCAACCAAGGGCGTGACGGCGACAGGCATAGCATTTCGTGATCGTGGCCGTCAGGGGGCACCAGCATCAGGACGTCGCCGAGCTGCATCTGCAAACCGCGGGGACTGAGCAAGCCTACCGAAGCCGCCAAAGTTGAAGTCTGACAATTTCGACTGTGCCTGGGATACGAAGCTCAGCACTTCCTCCATGTCTTCCCTGACAAACATCAGTGACAACAGCGCATTCCGAATGAAGGAATCAATCCTTCCTGGCACCAAGGCAGACCAAAAACTAAAACCCTAAACCAAAATGCCAAACCCTGAACCCTGAACCCCAAACCCTAAGCGCTCTTGCTGACTTTTGAGCCATGCCGATGTGAGTCTACATTGACGTACCTCCGCAGCCACAAACAGTGCTGCTAGAAGTCCAATAATTCAGTGGGGTTATGATTGAAATAACTACAGCCATACAATTTCAGCCGTATGTATTGTCATTAGCAAAGCCTGCAAGTAGGAAAGCAAAACGCCCAGGTCTCAAGGTCTTACCGAACACGCAGCAAATGCTGCTGAAACGTGAAACTCTAGAGCATAACGGGGCAGGTTGACATTGTTTACCTTCACCGTTTTAGGACCGTTTAACCGAATTACGGACTCTGACTCGGGCTCGATAAACGTTGAGTGATTTCACCGTTTAACCGTTTAACCGAAACATGGACTCGGACTCGGAATTGGATCCGGCTGCTGATCTTGCAGGCATAAGGGGAAGGGAAGGGGGCTCGGACTCCACATACTCCGCTCCAGTTGACCGAATTAGTTCAAGGCAAACCTATTTTTGTGTTTTCACTTTCGCGGCCAACTTGGAAGTCATCCAACATCGTGCACAGTTTGAACTTTTTCGATGGTTTCGAGGCTCCCATACCCCAGACTCGGACTCGGATTGCGGCCGCGAGGACCCAGACTCGGACTCCTGTCCATCGGACTCGGACTCGGATTTCGGCCCCACGTACTGGGCCCCCAGTCGCAGTCGCACGAACTCGTTGTTGGGTTCCCGTCCCATGAACTCAGACTCGGGTTCCAGCCCCACGAACTCGGACTCGGACTTGATGAAGCGGTTAAAGGTGAATCCTTGGACTCGGACTCGGACTTGAAACAAATACTGTCAGACGGCTAAAGCGGTGAAGTGATTGATCGGTTAATCTGCTCACCGAAATTGGCCCTCAAACTCGGACTTGGCAAAACCGGTAAAACGGCTGAAACGAGTAGAATTGATTTGTTTGGTCACCACTTCCCGATAAATTGCAACTCTAGCTGACTCTAGGTGCTGCGTAGCCGACTAAAGAATCAAGGGTCGGCATTTCGGTGTATCCCCTAAAGAATCTACAATCACCCCAGTGATTCGGCTGCTGCTGTCCTTGGAACTACCAGTAAGGCAAACAAGGATTGTAACAAAGCTATCTGCGCAAGTTTGGAGTGGAAACACTTCCGAGGCTTCTTTCTGGGCCTAGAGAGTTTGCTCAGGTGGACCAATGGCAAACCTTGTCCCTCAAACGCATGGCGAGCCTCTGAGGCCGACGTTGCTGCGCGGACTGCCCGTACCCGCGGAGTCATCCGCTGACCTCACCGCATTCCGAGGGAAGGGCATGAAAGGGTGGGCTTCCTCATCTTCAGTATTTATGCTTCGCAACGAGCATGTCTCCAGAATCTCGGGCTGCTGCTGAGAACATGTGCTCGAGGACGAACATCCCGGCATCCTTGACATGTCAAAAAGGGTTGTCCCTCGACACTGACGCAAAAGAGTAAGCTGGTGCTCCGCCTACTACTCGACTACTCAACTACTAATTATCATCTCAGGCTGTGAGAATGCATGTTCAGGTGCGGGAACCACAGTAGCTCTTGAGACACCAGCGTCCGGCAGAAACCCTACACGGAGTCCGCGAACCAGCCTCGCGGCGTTGGAGTCGAGCCGGGCAGCATCAGTAGGGTCACCCATACCTGCAAGAGGTCATCTGGAAAAACACGTCTGAGGACTCCTCCCGCAAACGCAGCGCCAGCCTGTGTTCTGCGGATGGGTCTGGGAAACCTCTGCTGACCTCGTCGCAGTCTGAGGACAGGGCAGGACAGAGCACGCTTCATAGCAAGTATCACCCGAATCTCGGGTGGCGGCTGGGACCGTGTCTTGGACCAAAAACCTACCAATATCCTTAACATATGATGGCTGTCCTTGTCCCTCATGCTGACATGGAAACAATAAGCTTGTGCACAGCCTTAGCAGCGATGCCACAACGTCAGCTCCTACACAAGATCGGCTGCAAGAGCGTGAAGTTCATGGGAATGTGTCGTTTGGAAGTTTTTTGGAGCACTTCTGATGGTTCCTATCAGGGTCCGAGGACCACCCCCCCTTCCGCAACGCTTGTTCCTGACATGCAGCACAAGCCTCTGCGGTATTCAGAGCGGCAGCTGACACCGCTGAGTGGATGGTCCTTGGGCGCATCTGCTGACCTCGTCGCACTGGCTGCAGTTGTTGTCCACAGCACCTTTTGTCGCAGCAAGCATGTTTCATGAACCTCGGCTGGCTGCCGGGAGCGCATCGTCCACGACGGGCTCTCCGAAATTCTTGATACCTCGTGACTCGATCGTCCCTCGACACTGAGCGCAAAACCGGAATTGAGCTGGTTGCCCTGCCTTCGTGAAGAAGCTGTGTCGTTTTGCACAGCAGGTGGAGCAGCTGGGCCACGAGGGAGTGGAGTTTGTTGGTTCTAGACACCAAGACAGCGGGCCCTCTACCAGCTTCCGAGCCAGAAGATGAGACACAATGCGAAAGTTGTACCGCAGAGGCTTGATCCAGGGTTCATCCTGCCGGCAATAGCACAGCGCTGGTGCGAAGAGCTCAGACGTTTCAGACGCGGTCTTTACATGTCCTGAAGAATTCTCACCGAGTTCGGCCAATTAGCACTGGATCTCGTCCTTCAAGCAAACGCTGCTGGAGCTGCAGCAGCAGCAATGAAACAACTGCTGCAGGTCCTGCTGCAAGCCTGAAAAGAACTCGCTCGCATTTCTGGAGAAAAAGATTGGTGAAACTTCGTACCGGTGGCCGGTGGCCTTCGGAAGCTCTCCGAAGTACATCCCGGACACATACCTCACTTCGCGGAACGCGAGCTTGTGCCTGCCGGCAGACATCACGCAGGACCAACCCCATCCCCAATGCCGCACCAGCCTCTTGATGTCGCCTCTGACCTTGTACACCTACCTGGTCGAAGCAAAGACGTGCGGCCGCTCAAAAAGTCAGCGCTCTGCATCTGCCGCCTTGGTCGATATGCTGGATGCAGCCCGACAGGTAGCACGGAGCTTCAGGCCGTCACTTCCCTTGGCAAAACGAAGTAGATCCTCAAGACACGATGCGAAACCATACGAAGTCATACAGCGTAAAATTCATTCTTGCGAGCCAAAACTCTGCAAAGTGTGCCAGATTGTGCAGCAATCTCAGTGTAGCAATGCAGCTGCTAAACTGAGACTGTGCAGCTTGCTGGTCTTGCTTGCTGTCCAGACGCTCCGGGAAGAGACGGCTGGACCCGCGTCGGAGCTCCTAACCAAGTGCTTGGCCACGCATGTTTCCGCCTAGGTGTTTCTGTGAGCACAGACTGACCGAAGAAAACCGTGGGCTACTCATGTTGCATTCGCTGCTGTGCCTGCTTGTGACAGCAGTGGCAGCTGCCGCTTGCTCATGGATCTGCACAGGCGCAAACTGGCCAAGAATGTTCGCACTCAGCTTCGTTTGGGAATGGCCTCGTCTTCCTTCCGGCTGGCGACCAGCATCGCAGAGGCAGTGCTGCTCAGCGAGGCCTTGCGCATCATCAGCCAGCATGCATGTTCGTGCAAGTGGTCTCATCCCGATCATGGTTTCCTCCGTTGATTGATACTACACCGGGATCACGATATCCAGGGAAAGGCGCGGAGAGCTCATGGTTGCGCAAGGCGAAATACATGTCAGAGACTTACTCCGCATGCCTCCATCTGGTGGGATGGCTCATCAGCTGCCGGGAAGCGGCGCCATGGGAAGCCTCAGCGAAGAGTCAATGCGCCACTTTACGCGAAAACCAAAGGCTGACCTATGCCAACTGCATCAGCGACTGCCGCATTAAAAGCACCTCAAGTCAGCGCCACCACAACAACTGGGACAGGCTGAAGAAAGAGCGCCAAGCGGCATGACAAGGCACTCGCAAACGACACCGCCACGAAGCTACGAATTTGCAAAGTTGTGCAGGTCTGCCGGGCACAGGCTTGCCGCAGCTCCGGGGTGTTCCCGAGGAAAGGCCCAGACAGGGCCCTCGACAGCATTCTCGAAGTAGGCTTTAACTCGAAACCCATGATCAGACCCCCAGTGAGATTGATCAACCAGGCCACATCGGACCGGGTCACAGCCTGACCCGAGGCAATGTTGCACGGTAGCTGGGAAATTTTGTCAAGACGACCTGGCTTGTTCTCAACCGTCAAGATACCACCAAAACAATCTCAGCCAAGCCTAACGAAACCCCTAAGGAAACCACCTTTGAGTCAAGGGAACGAACTTTCGGCCGGACTTCGCGTAAGTTCAATCGAATAGGTCCAGCAATCTCATCAAGATTTTGTTTAGCAGAGAGGCTGCCGGTTTGCTATAGAAAGATCCGAACGGCAAGCCTTTTGCCAGGTAGAACTCCCACTCTCCCGCAGGGTTCGGTAAGCCCAGCACAGCATGCTCACGCGTAAGTGCTCATTCTGCATACCTCAACCAACCCTAAGAGCCAGGAAAACAAAAAAGGATACCACTTAAACCTAGGTTTCAGGGTTTGAGGGTCCCTCAAGGACGCCTTCACAGTGCGTTTGCTTCCGTCACGGCCGGGCCGAGGCGGACGACGCGAAAGCGTTTTTAAATTACCAATACTATGTTGGGGGTTCCTTATTCTAATTATAGTATATGGGGCCCCAAAGCCCCATACTAATTATTAAGGCCCCTAGATTAAGCTGCGGCTCCTTTGGCCCACTCCCTGCCAGTAGAGGCTCAGCGCCTGCCTCAGACAAACCCTACCGGGACCCTAAACACGACTCCATTTTTAGGATTCCTTGTTATGCTTTCCTTTGCAGGGCCTTGAAAAAGGTAATTAAGCCATTTAGGGTTAAGTATACGGCTCAGGTAAACCCTATAAAATCCAACCCGACTTGAAGCCAGGAAGCCCTGCGATCAAGACGAAAACCACCAGCTTTGGAGACTCAAGTTCAGCTACTGTAGAACTTTCAGCCGGACCGTAGGTTTTAGGGTGTAGGGTTTAGGGGTTTAGGGGTTTAGGGTTTAGGGTGTAGGGTTTAGGGGTTTAGGGGTTTAGGGTTTAGGGTGTAGGGTTTAGGGGTTTAGGGGTTTAGGGTTTAGGGTTTAGGGTAAAGTGTCGGTTTTCCTATTTTTGGCATAAACCAAAGACCATCACCTAGCATTCTTGTCTTGCTGTCCGTAAAAAGCCAGCCCTCAAGCTAAAGCGCTGAACCTTTTCCCCGCTGCCACTGGCTTGAGCCCGGGAGAGTCCTTCTGTTTAGGGCCCCCAAAAAAGCACATAAGCAAAAATTAGGATAGGGATATCCCATATAAACCCCCTTATAAGGAAGCCCCATAAGGTAGGGATATACCATATAAACCCCCTTTTATAAGGAAGCCCACTAAGGTAGGGATATCCCTAGCTTATGCTTATGTGCTGTTTTGGGTCCCTACCGTTTGCAGCCCGGAGGCTGCCATTGGCCGGAAGATCGCATGGCCTCGTCCCACTCCTTCCTGGCGGAGGGAGCCGGCCGAATGCAGAATCGCTGGGATCCCTTTCAAGGGTCCTAGAAGGGTTCCTGTAAGGGATCTATGAGGGTACTATAATGTAAGGGCCTAATAATTAGAATAGAGTTTTGGCGCCCGTATACTCCATATAGTTATAGTAAGGAACCCCCAGAATAGTCTAGGTAAGCCCCTCCATTAACCCTAAACAATTCTCGAGACACCAGTCGCTAGACTCGATCCTGAACCTCCCGATGCAATGCAAGGACATGAGTACTTGGGCTGGTCTCAAAAAAGTTCTGCCGTATCTGAATAGGAATGAATGACAACCTGAGGACAGTACTAGTTTCTTGGGCTCCTGTGTCAAGCTAGCCATGTAACACCTTCGAAACACTAAAACCACTCCACAAGACCAAAACCCCCCTTCAGGCCACCCAACCTTTGCCAAACCCCAAACCAAAGGCCCACTCGACCCTCCCCAAACCCTAAACCCTACACCCTAAACCCTAAACCCTAAACCCTGAACCCTAAACCCTAAACCCCTCCCCGCTTCGTGTGCACTGCCGCCAGGAGCTGTGCGTCGCAGGAGGCCCAGGGTCGTGCAACGCCCCAGGCCTCGCAAAGAGATGGACGGTCTCTGTAGAGTTTAGGGTTCGCGGGTTTAGGGGTTTAGGGTTTGGGGGTTTGGAGTGCAGGGTTTAGGGGTTCACGGGTTATGGGCCATGGGGTTTAGGGTTTGGGGGTTTAGGGTGTAGGGTTTCGGGGTTCGAGGGTTGTGGGTCATTGCTATTATCCAGCATGTTTGTACTTGCTTGACATTTGCTCACTCGGTCTTGAGTTATCACCTTCATCCAAGGCCCAACCTCGCCATCGGCCCTGCCCGCATTCGGCACACCGAAGCCGCAGTTGTGCATCGCAGCTTCGGCAAACGTCGGGATTCGCGCAACTTCAAAGGGATCCTCTATACGGGTATAGTATAGGGGCCTGAATGATTACAATAGGGTTTTGGGGCCCATTATACTTTAGTTATAATAAGGAACCCCCAAAATAGTATAGGCAATGATTTAGGCCTGTATAGGAGATAGTAACTATACCCCCCTTAGAACCATAACAAAGATAATATGTTTAATATTCCCTTGGGTTTTATGTGAACAAAAATACATAATAATTCCTAAGGGGACTATGGGTAAAGGTCTCGGCTAGACTGTAGAGTCCCATCTCTTCTGAAGAGTTGCGAGGCCTGCTGTAAAGCCGCACTGGGACTGCAACCGGTGCCAACCCGGAGTGGGACACGGTCTCTGGGCACTGTGAAAAGCCGAAAGAATGGACTGCAACTTGAGGGTTCAAGGTACATTCCGGCTGTTGTATGCATGTTGATAAGCGGTAATTAGCCAGGAGCAGGGTTGCCAACGCGCTCTCTCACAAGCAATGCGGTAGATGAGTGCCCCTTTGACTTGGCAAACATCCTGGTCCTGTTCCGGGGGCAGCGGGGTCTTTTGTGTCCCTAGGCGTGGGGGTGCGCTGGGCGAATGTAGTGGCCTTCACAATAATTAGAATAAGATCTTGGACTATGCTGTAGTATACCTAAAAGGAGGAACCCTAGGGAACAACATCGGGAACTAATGTATGGCGAGCAGTTCGTTTGCCAGGTCCCGGGCCTGCCATGCCAGGTGTCTTTTGTCTTCTGTTTTGGGGTTTACGGTTCATGGTTCAGGGTTTGGGGTTTCGGATTGATCGTCGAGGGCCCCAGCCACAACGGGAACGTCCGATAATCTGAGACTGTTTGCCGCATTGCAACGCATGGAGATGCTGAGCTTAGCCTCTGCGGAACGGCTCAGGGTTTACGGTTTAGCCTGAAACCGAATTTTGTGGCTTTGGACCTTTTCATGGAAACCTCACACATGGGTCCCCTTTTGCCGGGAGCCTGGCGTCGTGCGCGGCAACGGAACATGCACAAGAGCCCCGATGGAGCCGAGATGCCATTGAACCCCTCATCGGTTTTATGCGAACCCCCCTTCTCCTAATAGAAACTTACAGAAAAGTTCTACCTGCAAGATGTGGTTTTATAAAGCTATTACAGGGATAACACAAAGAGCCTTCCTTCATGTGCACTTTCACCTGTTTCCGAGAAAAAAACTGGATGGAGTATCTTAACATCCCTCTTTGTAAGATTAAGGTTATTCACGACAAGGCTTGCTCATCAGGGGTCTACATTAAGCGTGGAATGGTGGCTCGGGGTTTAGGTTTGTCTGTTTGAATCCCATGACCGGCACGACCGTCAAATTCTGTTGCGCACAGTCGCAATTGATTCGCACGACGAGTTGTGAATGCAAGTGTTATTTTGAACATGTTGCTCGGATTTGTTACTAAGATAGCAGCTGTTGCTGCATTGCTCCGTTATTTCAGGGCCTATGAAAACCGTAAACTAACCAGCTCTATGATACAATGACGACAACTCTGAGAAGTCATGAGCTTCTTCAGGGGCTCGACCGGGGGCTAACGGAGGATACTTTGTCCCGCCGGGTGAAGCTTAAAGTCTCTTCAAAAGGCGGGATTTCCACGGAGGCCCTACTAGTTCGGATTTGGCGCGGGTATATCGCCATGAGGACACTGTTATTAGGGACCCAAGAAGGTACGTAAACAAATACCAGAAGGTTGGGATATCCCATAAGCCCCTCTATAAACAAAGCCATGAGGCAGGGATCCACCCAAAAGTTGATGTTTGGGTCCTTTTTTGGAACCCCAACTATTGCTAGCTGCTCAAACCGATACAATTGACTTGGACCCAGCCGACGAGCTAGGGTTTTTCTATGTTTTGTTGGCTTAAATGTAGGGCCTTACTGGGGCCCATTATACTATCATTATAATAAGGAACCCCCACAATAGTATAGGTAACTATTTAGGCCCCTATGTTAAACGATTAAGGGCCGTGGACGCCAGCTTTGCACTCGATGTTTGGCAAGATAAAGGCTGCAGCGCATGGTCGCAAGCTACCAGCGCTGTTAGAAGCAACCGCGAGCTCCGAAGACTCGCACACTCACAGGCGAGCAGGGCCGCTGGGGGTTTGGTTTTGGGCCTTGGGGTTTCGGGTTTGGGCGGCTGTAAGGTCTAGTTGTACAAAGTCGAAAACCGTTGCAGGGCTCCGATGGGATACAACAACCACAACAAGGACCACGACCACCACCGCCACCACAACCGCCACCACGCCAAGAGCAGCAGCAGCAGCAACAACAAACTGCAAAGCCAATTGCATGCAAAAGTACCCACCGCCTCCAGCTCCGGCATTTCCTGACACAACTGCAGCTTGAAGTGGGCGCTTGGCTCTTCCCGGGACGGGCAAGAGCATGAGCGCAGCACAACACCGTCTTGTGGCAGATAAGGCATGGTCGTCTATGCAGGCTTCAATGATGTTCGTTCTATCTGACAGGACTGTGCAAGAGCAAGACCAACACCTACTACAAAAGCAGCAGGAGCAGGAGCAGCAGCATCAATAGCAGGAATATCAATGGCAATAGTCATCGAAAACCATAATGATATCGGTTAAAGTTCATGGAGAAATAGCAACACTAATACTAACAATAGAACTAGTAATGATCAGAATCATATTCATAATGAAGATGAGATTGAGAATGATTACAGCGGCAAAAACCAACATACTGATGATGACAGCAAGTCAATAAACAAAACAACATAACTTTTGCCAAACCCCGAACCCTGAACCCTAAACCTCAGAGTAACCCGCATAGTACCCCCAAGCTGCACTACCAGTAGCCTCCACATCCTAAAGCCCAAACCCTAAAACCCTAAACCCCTAAAACAAGTAAACCCCTAAACCACAAAACTCCTAAACCCCTGAACCCCTAAAGCCCCAAAGTCCTAAACTCCTAAACCCCTAGACCCTAAACCGTGAAACGCTGTGTGTATCGATCCTCGGAGCTTTGATGAATCTTTGCATCCTGTGATCGGGTTTCCCCAAAAGACGGGGATGGATCCCTTTACGGGGGTTCCTTTAAGGGTTCCTTTAAGAGATCCTTTAAGGGTTTCTTTTGAGGTTCGAGCTCCTTTTCGGGCTCCTTTAAGAGATCCTTTGAGAGTTCCTTTTTGGGTTCCTTTGGGGTTTGAGGCTCTGGGTTTGAAACTCAGGAGTTTAGGGCTCTAGGGCTTTGAGAGTTTTGGGAGTTTTGGGTGTCAGCGTTTAGGGTCTAGGAATTCAGAGGGCTGATCCCTTTAGGGTTTAGGGGTCCGGGTTTAGAGTCTAGGAAAGTCCCTCTCGCAGGGCACCCACTCCGCCCGACTCCTATTTGATAATTTGCTTGGTTCCTCAGCCTTGTTCCTACGATTCTTTTAATAAAGGGACCGCAAAACAGAAAGGGCAAAAGGGTACTACTACGGAACCTAGTTTGGGGAAGCCCCAGGCATGTGTACACACTCCAGGGGTCAAACCTGGATGTCAGCAATTAGCTAGGTTCCCCAGCCGCAACCCCTCAACAAAGAAGGGCCCTTCTTCTACGATTCAGTTTTAAACCGAAGATCCAAAACAAACAAGTGCAATGTAGGGACCTTAATAATTAGAACAGGGGTATGGGTGATGTTCTACTACTAACTAGATGTGGACTGTTATCATTACGAATGATTCCCACCGTTATACTATAAGCCTAGATCCCAAACCCTAAACCCTGAACAGGGTCCGACGGGGGAACCTAGAGTGACTGCAAAGTGCACGGAGACGAATTCAAATCTGCGGAGCTTGGCACTTCCTGACGATAAGGGCACTTCGTCACTATAAGGGGTAGTAGAATGGCTGTCATAAGCGATTAAGGGTGCCTTTAAGCGATTCTTTAAGGGATCCCTTTGACGGTTAAGATAAGAGCTACAACAAGGGCTGCTTGTAATGGGGCTACTGTCCCGACACCGGCACTCGAAATCCCTTCAGCGGTTTAAGCTTCACAGCTTTCGGGCTCCGGCCGGGCATAGGGTTTGGGGGGCAGAGGCATCCAGAAGTCGGTATAAATAAGTAGAACTCTGCAGAACCACAAGGGAACATCGTAAAACAAGCTACTAGTAAACGAAACCGTAAACCCTAAACCTAACCTAAACCCTAAATCCAAGAAGAGCCCCCAAACCACCTTAATGCAGACCCCAAACATCCTGAGCCCAATAAGCATCATCGTCCGTAACGGATTTTGGCACCCTCCCCCCCCCCCCCCCCACCCCCCCTCCCCCCCCCCCTGCCCCCCCCCCCCCCCCCCCCTCCCCCCTCCCTCGCCCCCCCTTCCCCCTTCCCTCCCGCCGCTCCTCCGCTCGCTGACAGGTGCGAGCTTTCTGGAGTTTTCGACGACACGGGACTGCAATGTAGCATGTTTATGTGCGTCTCAGGCTTGTTTTAGACGCCCTTTCGTTGGGATAGGCGGAGTAACGTGGTTGAAAAGGGTCTGATGCTTCCCTAATCCAAGACGCCCGCGAAATCCACAGCCTCAACGGCCCATACTTGAGGCATCCCGCCGCTTGCGAGAGTCTTGGTATCCAGTGTTTCGGAATGACGACACCAAAATTCGTGCTGATACTACCACTACTAATACTACTCACAATCATCCTGCTTCGTGTTGCTATGAACAGTACTTTTACTATAAGTGCGATTCCAACTGTTACTTTTTTCCTACAAGAGCTTGCTGCAGATAGTAGCCACTCGCCGCATGCGCGTACAGCCGGGCCGAGGCGGACGACGCACAGCGTTTCAAATTAGGGTCCTTTTTTGGGTACCCTAAATATTAGGTGCCGTTTATAATAGGGACCCAAAAAGGGACCCTAATTTTGACAACCACCCATATAATGATAGTCGTGGCCTGAACACTTAGATCAGGGCTTTGAGGCTAATGTAGACTGATGATATCAGCGAACTCCAAGGTATAAGATTAACGGATTAACTTGTACAGTGCCCTCTCAGATTGCCCAAGCTCCCTCGTAGGTCATGAATAAGACCTTGGAGCGGTTCGGGAGGGGGGGGAGTGGGGCCTTAGCTCCCAGCGATCAAGGGGCTAGGTTTTCGGGTTTTGGGCAGGGTCTGGCGATGAGCGCTTGGGGCTTCTTACCTTTGGTTAGTAGGGAATGGAAGAATGGTAGTAGTAGTTGTTGTAATTGTACCCCATTCCTCCATTCCCTACTAACCAAAGGCAAGGCCTAGGGCTTAAGGGACTTCGGCCTTTGGCTTTCAGGGTTCGGGAGGCACGGCCATGGCATCGGAGGCTGCGATTTCATAATTTGGGGTCTCGGGGTTCAGTGGGATCTTGAGTGTAGACCTCGGGACCGGGGTGGTTTAGGGGTTAGGGGTTTGTTTAAAGTGCACTAACTCTTTCTCCGATCGCCCAACGAGGGTTTGGGGTTTAGGGTTTGGGGTTTAGGGTTTAACCCTGGTGCGGATGAGGCACATGGTTCGAGAGCATCAGCATTGTCAGTGCCAGGCACAAGCAGCTGCAGAGCCTCAGCCGCTCAAGGCTGGATTTGTACCTGAAACACAGGGCTCGGCTTGAACCCTAAACCCTCAACTCTTTACCCGCATGCCCAGCTTCAAGTTTGCCTTCGGAGAACTGCGGAAATTGTAAATCCTTAAATCCCAGAAGCTGGCTCGGGGTTTGGGATGTAGAGTTTCAGGCTTCAGTTTCTTAAAGGTTTTGGGGTTCCGAAACCTAGGGATGCAGGCAGGCGCAGAGGTCTAGGGTTCAGGGGTCGTAGGGGTCACTGCTTGAGCAACATAGTATGGCAAATTCTAAACCCTAAACCCCAATCTCTAAACCGTCCATCGGAAAGCGGAAGAGCCTCAACCTCAGACTTTCCCCTCAAAATCGCAGGTCCGGGAGCCAAATACAGGGGCCTTAATAATTACCCATACTATTTTGCTGGTTCCTTATTATAGTTATAGTATGCAATGGGCCCCAAAACCCTAGTCTAATTATTCAGGCCCCTGTACTATAGCAACCTTATAGCTCCCTTATACACCCCTTTAACAGGAACCCTACACCTTTTAACAGAGGTACCTGTATCAAATCCCTATCTAGAATGCCCCCAGAGGTTTAACTTGTTTGATCGACTTTAAATTTAGCAGCACTCAGTGGACCACTGGACAAATTGTGGGTGCAAGTCTCTTGCATAGACAGGCCGGAGTGTTGAGTGTTGAGATTTCGCCTATATAGCTGTTCTTGCATGTGTTAGGGTCGCCTATTTTCGGAAACCCCCGCTGCTGAAATACAAACTGCTCAACCAAAAATCGTAATTTCGACTGAAACGCTACACCGCCAGACCCGAACCCCAACTCCTCGCAACCCGTGCGGAAGTTGCGACCATGTGGCGCCGCGAGGATCAGGGAGCTGGACACACAAACCAAGATAAAGACGCTGGCCGCCACCTCGGCTGCGTCACGCCGAGCACTCCTGAGCAACGGAAATAATAACACCAAAACAATGAGCAGCAACAAGAGCAGACAATAGTAAGAATGAAGCCGAAGTCTCAAAACGAAGGCAACCCGTGTCAACTGCGGTATCTGATCTGACAAGAAGAGCAGCGCAACGAGACTTGTAGGAGCTGCATCAACAACATCACCCAGCATGCTACACCAGCAGCAACAAGAAGCATCGTAAGAGCAAACTAGGGTGAAAGACCGAGCAACACTGCAGCTCTACAAACAAGTATGTGTAGAACCTGTGGATCTGCAAACCGAAAACTCTACAGCCCTGACGCTCGTATTCATCCCTTCGAATGCTCAGCTTACTATGCGTACCAGAGGGGTCTTCACAAGAAAAAAGGGTTATTTCAAAAGGTTCTTAGAAAGGGTCCTATTAGGCTTACTATAAGGGGTATTATGGGGCTGTAATACGAGGGCCTGAATAATCGAATAGGGTTTTGGGGCCCATTATACCATTAATAATTATGACATGAGAAGGAAACCCCTATATAGGATAGGTAATTATTTAGGACCCTGTGTTAAATTCCTGTGGCCCACACCAACGTGGCCAACGTGACAAAGCTGACGGTGGAGAGGTCTGCCACACAGAACTCGCCGAACGCCTGAAGTTTCGGATTTAGGCGTTGACGGGACAACTTGGGCGTTAGGATTTGGGCGCAGCGCTAAGGCTTTAAGTCCTTGGGTTTGGGCTTCAAGTTTGGGATTTGGTGTCTAGGCTTAGGAGCTATTTCAAGCTTCTTGGAAGATGGCTTGGACTTCAACAGCCAGCCGACAGGGGCCTTGAAATAAAGGGGGGTTCGAGGATTTCGCGGTCTATTCTGGTTATGACAATGTGGGGCTCTGAGGAAATCCTCGACTAAAAACCCTTCCAAAACCTTCCAACCCTTCCTAAACCCGTTTAAAACCCTAAACCTTCGTCGAAATCCCACAAACAACTACAAAACCTCATCAGACCCAGTTAAAACTCTTTTCGGACAGTCACTCAGCTCTGCGTGACCCTGCTTAGAGGCCCAGGCGACTCAGTAAGTAGGTTATAAGTAGAGTTATAAATACACTAACTGGAAATATCCCAATGATAACTCTATTTATAACAAGGGTGGTTGTCGAAATTAGGGTCCCTGTTTGGGTCCCTAACAAAATACGGCACCTTGTATTTGGGGTACCCCAAAAAGGGGCCCTAATTTTGACAACCACCCGACTCTATTTATTACAAACTTACCAAGTCCTCTGGGCCTCTACAGTAAACCCCAAAAGGTTGGAAACCGGATAAAGGCCAAATAGTGTTGGGATTCCCTATACATTACTCTTAGGGATTGAGGCTATTGGGTTTCCAACTTTTGGGCTTCTACCGTAAGTGGCACCAGGATACCCAGTAACCTAAGAACAAAAAGGCCTCTCTTTTTTGGTATTGGGTAACTTTATAAGGAACCTAGGACTACAAAAAAGGAATAAGGGTACTACTGGGCATCCTAGACTGTAAGTGGCAACCTGCGGGCCGAGCCACGCTGAACTCCGAGAGATCCGTCCGATGGTCGTGGCACCTGGCCATCTTAGGGCTCAGCTTTAGGGTTTAGGGGTTTGGGGTTTAGGGTTTAGGGGTTAGGGGTTTAGGGTTTAGGGTTTAGGGGATCGCGGTGGTCTTGCGATGGTTTTTGTGGAGGGTTGTCAAAGCTGTCTACGGGCTTTACAGTGCTTAACGCGGTTTCTTCTGCTGTGAACAGGGTTCTGGGGTAGACCATATTCGCTGTATCTACTAATTAATTTAGTCTGTCAGGACCATAAGAGGATAGATTTACCAATTCGTTGGACCTTTCATTAAATACGGGTTTTGGGGTGGAGAGCTTTAGGGGTGAAGGGCTTGAGGATTGGGCACTTGGGCAGTTCTCAAAGTCAGACTCCTTGTGGGGTCCGTTTTGTGAGGGTGCTGTACTATTTGGGGACCTAGAACGGGATCCTAACTATTAGCCCGCATTTAGATAAGTACCCGTACCCATTTAAGGTTTCAGACGCTTGGGCATTCGAGTTCTGAGGTTCGGGGGTGTTTGGGCTTCGGCCGTTACCGGTTGTGCGCATAGACCCTAGCCTAGACTGCCTTGACACCAAGAAGTATACGGGCGCACCTGGGGCAAACCTAAATTTAAAACAAGAGCAGGAGCATGTTTCAATCATCGAGGCACAGGCCCCCCTTCCTTTGATTGACTTGCTTGAGCGGTTCAGGGCTTTGGGTTTAGGGTTTACGGCGTTCTTTCAAAAGTCTTCCTTCTGCACGCCTCAAGAACTGAGCCCAAGAGTAAAAGTCAGACCTCAGACGCCTCCACCCTAAACTCCCCTCAGTTCCTGAAATGCCCAATTGAAACCGCCTATGATTGCCTACAAAGCTCTACAGAACTTCGGATTTCATCAAATCCCTCAGCCTACATCCAAAAAAGAACCCAACCCCCCCCCCCCCCCCCGGCCCCCCTGTAAGCCCTAAACCCTGAACCTTAAACCCTCAACCCTACCTTAAGCCCAAATAACCTACCTTGTTTTGGGACTTATATAAAGAAATCATATCAGGGGGCCCTAAAAAGGTAGGTTCCTGGTAATCCCCCTCTGAGCCCTGAGCCCCTGCCTCTCCACTTCTGACCCGGGGCGCTTAGACTCGAGCTTGCCGGTCTCGTGCCTCCGACGCCTGGATTTCCCCAAAGGCTTCTTTCGTCCTTTGGAGTTTATACTTGGTTTCGGTGTATAGGGCCTTAGGGGATTTAGGTAGTCTGTAGGGATCTTGGGATCTAGAAGCTCAGGGGTGTTCTGGTGTTTGGTTTGGGGAGGGTTTATGTATAGTTTCGGCTTTCAGGGCTTCAGGGGATTTAGCGGCTTTATAGAGCCTTTTTAGGGGCTTTTTAGGGAGCTTTGATTGGGGTGTGAGGGGCGGGTTCAGCACAGATGGTGCCGTCGGGCGACGAAGCTTGTTCGCAGAGACTCCAATATCCATTAAGTAAGGAATATACCTTATAAATTATAGTAGGGTCCGATATATGGGTTATGGTTTAAGGTATGTTTTCTTCGTTAAGGGATATTGGCATTGGAGCCTCTGGGTTATAATGAAGGTGCGGGAAGTGACGCGTGCGAGGGTGTCTGGAACTCGGAGGGTGACTGCCGGTCCGGGAAGTGCAGCTACTATAGGGGCCTTATTAACTAGAACAGGGTCTTGGGGCCCAGTATACCGTAATCATAATAAGGAATCCCTACAATAATCTTCCCTATATGGGACCTTCCGATAATAAGGGGTACCTTAGTTTGGATCCCACTATTTAGGGTACTATATTAGGGTCCCCCTATTTTCGGAAAGTCCCTATACTAGCCCGGCATAAAAAAAGGCGAGCAGTTTTTTTGCTGGTCCGCCTGGGCTTTCTCTGAAGCCCAAGGCGGTGTACATGGGTAGATGTCAAAATTGGGGTCCCTTTTTGGGGCACCTTAAATGTTAGTATAATAAGGAAGCAAACAGGGACCCTAATTTTGAAAACCAGCCACATGGATGCTGAACCCGGTTTAGGGTCGCCGTGCCGAAACCAGAACCTGTGGACGCTTTACCCTCAACGGGTGGGCCTCAGACCCCAAAACCCTATGAGCCCTGAAGCCCCAAATCCTCTTCGCCACCGGACCCAGAGACTCCAATATGCCTTAATTAAGGAATATACCTTAAATTATAGTAGGATCCCTAATATGATTTCAGGTATGTTCCTCAATTAATGGATATTGGAGTCTCTGGGGAGTAAACCCCAAAACCCTGTCAGCCCTCAAACCCGAGACCCTCGCACCAGAACCTCTGATACAGTAAGCCCAACAGCCCTACAGCCCGAAACCCCTCGAACCCTAAACCCTAAACCCTAAACCCTGAACCCTAAACCCTAAACCCTAAACCCTAAACCCTAAACCCCAAACCCCTAAACCCTAGAGATCTCCTGAAACCCTACTGGTAAGCGCCGGGGGGCTTGGCAGACCACTCGACGCTCTCTTCTCCGAGCCGCCGCTTGCATCTCCACTCGGACACCGGGCCACTGCCGGCCTCGTTGAGGGCTTGGGGGTCAGGGCTTCGGGTTTGGGGCTTTAGGGGTTTTAGGGTTTGGGGTTTAGGGTTTCGGGTCCTGGGTTGAGGGTTTAGGGTTTCGGGTCCTGGGTTGAGGGCTTAGGGTCCAGGATTGGTTTCAGAGAAGTAAGGTACGTTGCTTGAGCGTCCGTGTGCTAAGGATCCTAGCTGCGAGCCCTATGTTCTGAAACTCACACGACGCAACTTCTAAGTCATACGACATACTCTAGTCTAGGACAGCTTACTTTATAGCCCAACATATTGAAAGTGCCCAAAGACTGGAACCGCGACCTGCTACGAAGCTGGACTCGAATTCTGAGCCGAATGCAGCAATTCTGCCGACTAGTCTATGTATGTTGCTGCATTTTCATTGAAGAAGGACATGATCGCTGTCGCTATTGCTGCCATGGATGCACAAGACACAATAGTACAAATAGTGGGAACTGTGGGTAACCGCTGCAACGAATACACTGAGGACGAAAGATAGCAAAAGCTGCAAGATAGGTCCACTTACTAAGACCTGTTGTCGCCAGGAGCAGCAGCAACCACCAATGCCGGCATCTTAAATGGTCAGCTTGTCATTGGGTGTAAGACGATCTCGTAGGGTAGCAGTGACAGAGGGCGACAAGTAGCGAGAGCGGTTCTACACGTCAGGCTTGATAATAAAACAAACAAATGCAGGAGACGACTTTCAATTCTTAATCGGCTTGTTGGCAATGGCCGAAACAGCAAGACCAACCAGAACATCAAATATCAAATAGCCAACCCTATATAAATCCTGCGCCCGCGAGCTAACCTCCAAACCCTAAGCCTCACGCCCAAACCCCAAAGCCTGGGGCCTTAATAATTAGAATAGGGTTTTGGGGCTCAGTATACTGTAGTTATAATCAGGAACTTATTGAGGCCACTCTGCCAGCCTCCGGAAGCAGACCGACAGCAAACGGCAGGAACCTCAGCCACTGTTGGGGCGAGAAGGCTCGGACTTACAATTTAGGCGCGCAGTTTAGGGTCTAGGGTCTGGGGGTTTAGGGTTTATGGTTTAGGGCAATGTCAAGGGGATCAAGGTTTGGGGGCCTTGGTCCGTTGCAGGCAGTACCTTAAGCAGGAGTAACAAGAGAAAGACGCGGTGATGCAAGGAGGTTGTGGTTGCTTGACGTTCCCGCTCAAGGCCCTGAATACCTCGGAAGAATAAACTTAGCCCATACGTCGTGCTCTTCAGGAGGAAACCAAAGGGATCCAGATAGTCTTCGCTGATAAATGTCGTATGATCAGCCTTCTATTTCGCTTTCTGGAAACACCACCACGCCCCGCAGATGGGGTATATAGGCGGTAGGTAGTAGGCGCCTCACTAGAAGCAACCCTGAATTAGGCAGTTCAGGCGGTGATAGTTTAGGGTTAAGTTTAGGTTCATGGCTTGGAGTCACAAGAACGACGATCCGAGTTGGAATTGGCGTAAGGCGATACCGCAAAGAAGAGAAGCCAGCTCCTCAAAAGGATCAGCTCAACATGACGGCGGGTGATATAGGATCCTTAAAGATTAGAATAGGGTTTTGGGATACACGTCTCTCTATCTGTACGTTTTTATGTATGAAAAGAAACGCTGAGGAAGAATAGTGGTAATTATGCATGCTTCTAAAGTATCACAATAGCGTGATCACTAGTATGGCACCCGTTCTCGTTCTAGAACTAGAAGCAACGACAACAACACGCATACTACCACTACTACTACGAAGACTACTACTACTACTACTACTACTACTACTACTACTACTACTACTACTACTACTACTACTACTACTACTACTACTACTACTACTACTACTACTGCCAGTGCCAAAAAAAAAGATCTGCGATCATTCTCAGGTGCTTTGCCGCCAGGCTACGGCCACGTCACCTGCTCGTCTACCATGGCAGCCATTGCAGCACGCAGCACAATGGCGAGGCTTCGGCTTGATGATTAATGATTGGGGATGATGCTGTGATGGTAACTATTATACCGCCACTGACGACCAGAATGATCTTGATGCCACAGTCATTAAAGCAAAAGTCGCAGAATCACGGGCAATAGCTTCGTAAGACTGAATGGATAGGAGGGCTGCTTCCATGCCTCAACACGACCATGCTGAAAGCCGAGATGCGACACACCATCCGCTCCAAGAGAAGTATTTACAGCACGGCGCAATAGCATCATGCAGTAACCGACGGTAATGTGCTTAGATCTAGCTAAGTCAACTTTACCGACCCCAATGCAGAACTTACGTGCAACATTTCGCGCTACTCGCTGTACTGCATCCTGACTTTGGCGCCTCGTTGGAGCCTACTTGGAGGCTCAGGGGAGTGGAGTGGAGAGTCAACGGGGACCTCTACCCTATAATGGGCTATATTTGGTATATAATCATAGCTATATTAAGGGTATATACCTAGGGGTTATTATTACGGGTCAGCCATCGCGGGGAATCTCGAACACACTGCTTTACATCTTAAAGCTGCTGTAGGTGTAAAACCGAACACGCATGCACTCTTAGAACGTCGTAGCCTGCAGAGATGCAGATTCAAATCGCACGCGAAGGCCATGCCGAACAGACAAACCTCCATCGCTGTCAGCAAACTCCCGACTCAGAAGAAGTAGAACGAGAAGCAACCACAAACAAGCAAAACGAAGAAACCTAAACAAAGAGGAGTAATAAAGATGATCAGTTCACAACAACAACAACAACAACAACAACAACAACAACAACAACAACAACAACAACAACAACAACAACAACAACAACAACAACAACAACAACAACAACAACAACAACAACAACAACAACAACAACAACAACAACAACAACACAACAACAACAACAACAACAACAACAACAACAACAACAACAACAACAACAACAACAACAACAACAACAACAACAACAACAACAACAACAACAACAACAACAACAACAACAACAACAACAACAACAACGACAACAACAACAACAACAACAACAACAACAACAACAACAACAACAACAAAAAAAACAACAACAACAACAACAACAACAACAACAACAACAACAACAACAACAACAACAACAACAACAACAACAACAACAACAACAACAACAACAACAACAACAACAACAACAACAATTTTTATTGGACGCTGAGCGAGCGGGCTCTGCTCATTGCGGGCGAGCAGAAACTTCGGAAGCGTGCCATCCCCGAGTGTGCCGTGAGCCAGCGCCACCGAGGTGAGCCATAAGCCAGCACCACTCCCTTAGAATCTGACCTGCCGACATTCTTATAGAGGTTACGCGGTCTTCGCCCGGCGGCCTTGTAAAGAAAAAGAAACAGACTGGCGCTTTTTTTGCGAGGGGACTGCCCATGCGAGAATCGCAGGTACCTCCTTCATCCGTTTCTGAGAACTACGACCGAAGTCAGGCCCCGAGGCCTCGCGTAAAACAAGCCAAAACGAACTGACCTAACAAAACCAACAGAGAAGACCGCGCAACCCCTATAGGATCCTCAGTGAAGGAAAAAGAGGAGCCGATGCTACAAACGTTAAAGAGAAAGGGCCTAAGTCAAGAAGAGCAGCGCTGCAGACTGTACACAGCAGCAACAGCTCTTGGGCACCAGCCTCTAGGGGATAGGCCACAAGAAGTTGACTTCAGTTACAAAGGCGTTGCCCGTTTTTTTACGCGAGCGATGCCCGAAACTCCTAACGTGACAGCCCGACTCACAAAGTCGTCGTCATGTAGCCTCCGTCACCCTCAGTGTGAGGCATTGCGTCCAATACTCACGAACTGGCAGCCGGTGGGTCGTACTCAGAAGAGCCGTCTCCCAGAGTTCCCGTCTAGTGGCGTCCCACACTAGGTAACTCCCGACTACCAGCGATGGGCCGTAAGGATAATTCGTCGTCAAGCAAAAACACGTGGGCCGTCACTCCTAGCACTGCCTGACCCCCTCGGTAACAGGACAGTAACGAACACACCTGGGAGGGCCGTAGCCGTAGCCCGACACCCATAGCACAGCAAGCGCGTCCGCTTAACGACTGTACCCAGATGTGACGTGGAGCCGTACCAGGTAGACACCGTGCTGGAACTGAAGACGTTGGCCAACTCTGCTGAACCTGAGTCCCAGTGTCCCAATCTGCGCCTTGTCTTGTAGACAAGTCTGGCCCGGCGGCCCCCGAGAGGCCTCCCCCTCAAGAGAGGATAGCCCCTCTAGGCCCTCAAGGGCACCCCATAGCAAGAGGAGTCCCTGGAATGCCCGTCGGGGCCAGCATTGGGAGGATGCTGACGCGTTGTGAGTCACCACGTTGCGCCTAGCCTGTCCGGAGTCTGACTTGCTCCCAGGCGCTGGCGGCTGAACAGAAGTGAAGCGCAGAAAACACTCAACCGTGACGAAGAACTCTCGATCGCACTGGCTTCGTAGCAGCCGGTGGCAGTCCACTGTGCCGTTGAAGGAAAAACTAGTGCTCGAAGAAGACTGCATGAGAATACCAGACGATCCGTGTCCTTCTTGCGGAGGTGGACCAGTTAAAGCGCAAAACCAGAGCGCCAGCAAAACTGCGCAGGAGAGACCGTGAGCTGTACCTGGGTGTCTTGTCGTGTAGCTGGAAAGTCGAAGAGAGGAGCGGAACGAGGCCTCAAATCGAAAGCTTCCTTCAGGATACCCAGGTGCAGAAGATGGCCAACCCATGACTGGGGCCGCCCCTTGAATGGCTTGGTGCGGCAGGTCCTTTTGTAAATGTAAAGGCATCGGCGGAGAAAAGCACTGAGGCACAGTCGACGCGCCTTCCGCTAGTTTCGCCGGAAAGAGAGAACTCGATCCGACTCCCATCACCCCGCGGAAAGGTGAGAACCCTACCGCTTACCTCTTGCCAAGGTTGTATAACTGCAGAGAGAGGCCCGGGAATTGGGACCCGGTAGATCACAGCGGCGCGCGGCTCCGGGAATAGCTATGGCTCAATAAGAGGACAGTCCCTTAAGCTTCGCAGAAGGGGGCCGTTGCGAGCCTCTAGCGTTGGTACCCAGAGCCCTGTTAGCAATGCTACACAGCCTGCTGTGATCCATAGCGGCTACAACAACAACAACAACAACACCGGAAGCAGCAGCAGCAAACGCAAAAACAGCAAGAATAATAAAATCGTGGATTTGTTTTCCCCCCCCTCGAAAAAAGCCTTAGCGAACGCTTGCCAAAGCCTCGGCAAGACATGTGTCACAGTAGCACCTCGGGAAGGCCTCTATCTTGGTTGCGTAACCTTCACACGAAGCCTCCCACGGCCCTGATTGGCCGGGAGGTTCTGACAGGGCCTGAGGCCTTGCTGAGGCCTTGCTAAGGCCTTGCTGCTGCTGAGGCCTTGCATGCTGTTGGCCTGCCCGGCCGAGAGTTTGCCAAGCAAGACTCACATGTCGGAACTGTCATTTCTCACTAGACGCTCGGAGGCATCGCTTGAAGGGGGGTCTAGGGGGGTAACCAAGCCATGATAAAATGAAGAAGAACATGAACAACATCAACAACAACAACAACAACAACAACAACAACAACAACAACAACAACAACAACAACAACAACAACAACAACAACAACAACAACAACAACAACAACAACAACAACAACAACAACAACAACAACAACAACAACAACAACACAACAACAACACAACAACAACAACAACAACAACAACAACAACAACAACAACAACAACAACAACAACAACAACAACAACAACAACAACAACAACAACAACAACAACAACAACAACAAAAACAACAACAACAACAACAACAACAACAACAACAACAACAACAACAACAACAACAACAACAACAACAACAACAACAACAACAACAACAACAACAACAACAACAACAACAACAACAACAACAACAACAACAACAACAACAACAACCACAACCACAACCACAAAAGCCCTGAACCCTTTGGCTCGCACGTTCTCTGAATTCCTCCTTTTTCCAATCGCAGAAATCCAACGGCCTCAAGCTGTACCTGACTCTCGCATCAGCTTCGTTGAATGTCGGCCTTGGCGTTCACGGGTTTCGGGGGCCTAGACTTGGGTTAGGCATTCATGCTTTCCGATCTGAGGGTCAAGGGTCATAGTAACCATCATCGTCTGATCTGAAGATTCGAGGGTCTAGCGGCATGGTTAAGAATTAAGCTTTCTTGTGTGAAGGTAATTTTCTGCACGGGTCGCTAACAGAAAATCCTGGGAAGGGCGGGCAGTTGCCCGGACCCTCAGATCATCTACCCAAGACTCTTCTCACAACCGCTTCGGCGAAGACGTGGGTACGATGGAGCGTCCTGTTTCGCGATCGTCGGGCTCTTGGAGGATGACCCACCGATGCTCCCATGGACTCCAATATCCCTCAAATAAGGAATATATCGTAACTTATAGTAGGATCCCTCTTATGATTTAAGGAATACTCGTTAATTAAGGGATATTGGAGTCTCTGGGCTCTTGCGCGAGCCCCAGAGCTGAAGCGCACTCTGCGGCTCGTGGTAACCCCAGGAAGCTCACGCGGTCTGGACAGAGCAAGCCCCTTTTTAGTACTGTTACATTACTAATAACTATAACAATGCGACTAAACCCATATACTACTCATACAGTCTAGCCTACCAATATACTATAATACGACCAAACCCTTAGAATAATCATACAGTCTAGCCACTCGTTCCTGCGCTCTGGTCACTCTGGTCTCGAAGCCTGTACAGTTCCCGTCGAAGGCGCTCTTGAGCTGACCCTAAACCATGAGCCCCAAACCTTGAACCCTGAACCCTGAACCCTAAACCCCAAACTCCAAACCTTGAACCCTCAACCCCTAAACCCTCAACCCCAAACAGTGAACCCTAAACCCTGAACCCCAAAAAACCCTAAACTCCTTTTGAGCTGAGGCCCGAACCGGCCTGGAAAAGCTCCATGTAAGGCCCAAGCCTTGCCAAAGAGGTCACAAGGCGGGGGGGGGGGAGCCTTAGGGTTTAGGGGCTTTGGGGGTTTAGGGTTTAGGGGCTTAGGGTTTAGGGGTTTAGGGGTTTAGGGCTTAGGGTTTAGGGGTTTTGAGGGTTTAGGGGTTTAGGGTTTAGGGGCTTAGGGTTTGGGGGTTTAGGGGTTTAGGGCTTAGGGTTTAGGGGTTTTGAGGGTTTAGGGGTTTAGGGTTTAGGGGCTTAGGGTTTAGGGGTTTTGGGGTTTTGGGGTTTTAGGGTTTAGGGGTTTTGGGGGTTTGGGGGGTTTGGGGTTTAGTAATTAGAATAGGCATCCCTTTAAAGGGGTCTAGAAGGGTGTACTACAAGGGATCTATAAGGGTACAATAATATAGGGGCCTTAATTATTAAAATATGGTATGTATGACTGTTGAACAACATCGGAGTCCATGGCAGGCCAGTGGAAATACTGCGCTAAGGAAAACACTAAAATGAGGCTTCGTGTCGGTGAGGATGAATAGCGGTGTTTTTGTTTCGCCACACCACCACTTAGACAACTTCCCAAAGCTGTGCCGCTTTGTCAGGTGGAGCGAGTCAACACCAGAATGCAGCATAGCACTGACTAGCGGAATTGTCGCTCCTAGACTCCAGGCCCCAAGCCCTACAATCCTAAAAACCACAACCGAAAGCATTGCACACCACCACAACTCCATTCTGACTGTCAAGACCCCTATACAACCCAGAAAACTCTCGAAGGAACCACATAATAGCCCGATTCCTATCATGAAGGCACCTTGCGCTATCCACTGAACCCCTAAACCTTAAACCCTAAACCCCAAACCCTGAAACCCCAAACCCTAAACCCCAAACTCCAAACCCCAAACTCCAAACCATGAACCCTCAACCGTAAACCCTAAACCCCAAACCCCTGAAACCCAACCCCAACCCCGAATCCCCCGCTCTTTCGCTGCCCTGCTCCACCTGAGCGGCGACGGCAACCGCGAAGACCGACCTGGGGCTTAGGGTTTTGTGTGTAGGGTTGAGGGCTTTAGGGTTTTAGGGTTTAGGGTTTAGGGCTTTAGGAATTTAGAGTTTTAGGGTTTAGGGTTTAGGGCTTTAGGAATTTAGGGTTTTAGGGTTTAGGGCTTTAGGGCTGTAGGGCTTTAGGGCTAAAGGTTGTAGGGTTTTTAGAGTTCAGGGTCTAGGGTTGAGGGTGAAAGCAAATAAGGATGAGAAAAGGAGGTTGAATGCTTAGTAGGTATACGACACTATACCCTCAAACCCCATTCCTGGAAAGGAATCCTTCTTCATCCTTTAGTGGAATGCGGTTTGAGGGCGTTGTCTAGTATGACTATATCCAGGGACCCCAACGGAATAACACTGGCAATTACCCGGCTTCTGGATAGGACGGTTCCCCAAACTGGAAGGGATTTGGTGTTTTAGGGTTTAATGCGGTTCAAGGATTGCGGCTCTGCCATCACGGTTACTGTGCGAGCTGGATCAATGGCAGCGATGTCACAGATCATGAAGACCATGCCCACATTAACGACCACGACGAAGATGATACAGAAGAGCGAAAACGTACTTTTAACCTCATCATCAGCAGCATGATGATGAGGATGATGATGATGATGACGATATCATGACCATCATCATCATCACCATCATCATCATCATCATCATCAACGTCACCACCACCACCACCACCACCATCACCAAACAAATACTATTCTGTATGATTTGTTTTGGAATTCCTAGTCTTGTTCTTATTGTCATGTTTTTTGCTGTCATTGCTGTTATTCTTCTTCTTATCCTCATCATTACACGTTTTCTCTTGCTACTATTCTTGTGATTAGTACAACTTTTGCGATCACTATTATTGGTGTTTTTTATTGGGGTGGTTGTCAAAATTATGGTCCCTTTTTGAGGTCCATAATATCGTACGGTACCTAATATTTAGGGTACCCAAAAAGGGACCAAACTTTTGACAACCACCCATAATCAGTCTTCGAATCCTCGAAACTTTGGGTAGGGATTCCTTAATATGAACTCTATTACAGGAACCCTGACCCCTACTAAACCCCCATAGGCTAAAACCCTTCTGGCCTCCTATGATTGCAATCCTATAGTACCCTATTAGTAGGATCCTTACAGTATCATGAGGACCCCAAATTTTCGGAAACTCCCGTTCGAATCCTCGAACCTTTGGCAAAAGCCTGCAATCCTCGAAGCAACGACACCTCTAAGGCAGGGTCCTCCTCCGTAGCGGAGCGCCAGTGGCAGTCGCCCATCCTGTCATGTAAGGGCCTTAACAATTAGAATAGGATTCTGGGGCACATGTATACTGTAATTGTAGTAAGGAACCCCCAACACCTAGGGATTGGGGGCGTAGATTATACTATAATCCTGAAACGGCGCCCCCAAAACCGATGGTTTTGGTGTATATTACACTATAATCATTATACTATAATTATGAAAAGGAAGCTCTAAAACCAAGGGTTTGAGGGTATATTATACTATAATTATGAAAAGGAACCCCCAAAAACCTAGGGTGTTGCGGTATATTATACTATAATATTAAAAAGGAACCCACCAAAAAAGTAGGGTTTTGGTGTATATTATATTTTAATTATGAAAGGGTTTTGGGGTATATTAAACTAATAATTATGAAAAGGAACCCCCAAAACCCTTTACTAATTATCAAGGTCCCAACAGTAGACAGCGGTGCGAAAAGATCTACGGATGAGGATTTCAGGGTGAAAGCTTAAGAGTAAGGGTGGTTCTTTCTCGACGGATTAGGATTTAAGGGTGCGCATGGGGATTTAACGGTGAAAGCTTAAGATTCAGGGCGGATCTTTCGCAACGGATTAGGGATTTCAGGGTGAAAGCTTAAGATGTATGGTACTTCTCTCTCTCTCTCTCTGTCTCTCTCTTGTTTTTTCTGTAGGTCATAGGTGTAGCCTCTGCTTCGAGGGCTTCGGGGGTGCCTTTCGGGATGTTGAGGGCTTCCGGGGTCAACTTTTAAGCTGAAGTCAGAACCCGAATCCCAAAACCGCAAAACCCGAAAACCCTCAGAAAAAAAAAATCTAAAAAATCTGAAAGCCTCAGGGGCTGCGCTCCCAAGCCATCGAAACCTAAACCTGAAGACTCCGCTTCTCTGGAATTGGGGCTTCGAGATTCTTGTCCTCAGGGTCTTGCAAGGTTTTTGTAAGGGTTGTATAAGGATGCTATACGGGTTTGACAGGGTTTTGTAGCGATTTAGAGGAGATGGCCTAGCTCCCTAAACCCTAGACCCAAAACCCTAAACCCTATGTCCATCCAACCCTTCGGCTCCAAAAACAACAGCGGCGGCACCTCTTCGCGAGGCCTTCGCGGAGTTCAGTCTCAAACAGTTTAGGGTTTAGGGTTTAGGGCTTAGGGCTGAGGGTTTAGGGTTGAGGGTTGAGGGTTTAGGGTGGAGGCATCAGTTTGGATTGATTGGGCCACGACATGAGGCACGAAGATTCTGGGCAGGGCTTAGACAAGACCAGAGGGGAAGAACGGCGGAGACAGACACAGACAGCTTTAGCCAGCCAGCTTACTTGCTTGCTAGATGAAGTAGATAGACACGTAGATACTTATGTACGGAGATACATAGATCCATAAAAGCATTGGTACAAAGATACATAGGTATATGGTTGCATAGATGCATAGATGCATACAAACAACCTTTGTCCGTTTATATGTCTGTACGAACATCACGAGATGAGATCTATTTGTGCATCCCATCCCTAGCCACAGGGACATGCAGTTTTGATGCTCGGATTCATTCCCCCGAACCCGTAAAGTTTAGGGCTTTTAGGGTCTAGGGTTTAGGTTTTCTTGGGCTTTGGGTTTAGGGTTTCTTCGGCACCGGGTTAACCGCTCCGGTTCTTCCTTGCATGCTCGTTAATGCACGAGCTGCTCTTCCTGCGAATGCTGCTGCGCTATAACTCTGGCTCTTGTTACCGGCTGTTGATGTTAAGAACATGAGCGCAATTATCATTAGCGAGACCATGGTTGTGATTCCTGGAGTTGTGGGAAACAACAGTGCGCGTTACTACTACTGTGAGCCCCAGAAACAGCAGCAAAGACAACACGAGAAGCAGGAGCAAATGTAGTAGCACTAGTCTCCGTCTTCGAAGTCGCAGGCGTAGTTTTGCTCGTTGTTTTCGTGGTACTGCGACACCCCAAACCCGACTGCCTACCACCACGATTATTACGATTATTGTTATTACAATTATTATGATTATTCTTATTGTTACTATTATTCATATTATTGTTATTATTGTTACTATTATTGTTCTCATTATCTATGAAGCTGCACAGCCAGAGCGCAACATGGCATCGTTTGAGGCCCCGTCGGCAGCTCGCTGGGCTCCCCGAAGACGACGTGCCAAAGGAACTCCATGACCTCATAGAAAAATATAATACAATATAGTGTAATATAATATAATCTAATAATAATAATATAATAATATATATATATATATATATATTATATATATATATATATTATATTATATATATATATATAGATAGTGTGTTAATGCAGTATAAAAATATTGAAATATGTTAATATAACAGGACAACAATATGATAATATAATAAGAAAAACAAAAAATGTAATAACAAAAAATTGTTAATGTAACAATAAAATAACATAGCAGCATGATAACATAATAATATACTAATATAAAAATATCATAATAGAATAATCTAATATAATAATATGATTATATCAAAAAATATAGCGAAATATAATGCAAAATAGTGTAATATGATGTTGATTTAAAGGTTTAGAGGTGTTAGGGGAATTAGGAGTTTTAGTGTTACGAAACAAAGGCTTGGGGTGCGGGGCTCTAGGACTCTAGGGCTGTAGTGTCTTCGGGTTTAGGAGTTTCAGGGTCTTGAAGTTCCTTGCATTGTGGCTGCGGTATGTCTTGATACATTCTCCTTCAAGCATGTAGGTGTTTTTGACAAGTGGGGATTCGGAAGCTTAAAGTTGAAAGGTCCTTGGGAATTGAAGGGTTCAGAGCACCCGGTTTAGTAGTGAAGTTTACGGCTTTTCACTGATAGAGTCTGGGTTAGGGCTTGGGGATAGCGGCATTGCCAATACAGCGTGTAAGAGTCAAGTGTCGTGTAAGACTGAAGAGAGCAAATAGCAATCATGGGAGCAACACAGTCTTCATCGTGCACTGACATCAACAACACCAACGCCATCGTTATCCTAACCATCCTCAGCTGCAGCGTGGTGATCTGTATGAACCATTGTTGCAGACAGACCCCATCCTGAAAAGCACAAGCGTGACGATGCAGTCTTCTTATTCATTCATCATGCTACGACGACGACTGCGACGGTGGTCACGACCACGACCGCACCTGTCACGACGACAACAACAACGAGGACGACTAATATTACCACTGCTACCAGCTGCCACTACGGCCACTGCTCTCCTCCTCTTACTGCAACACACCAGGCACCACAACGACCAGCAACTGTCTTAAGAAACGGTGGCCCGCAGCATGCAGAGGCATCCTTGCAAACAATGGCTGTCCCTAAACCTTAACCCGAGGTTCCAGCATAGCAGGGCTTGGACCCAACCTCGGACGGGTGCATGCACAGCACTCGGTTCACATGGGAGTGTGCGAAAATTAAGGGTACCTTAGTTTGGGGTCCCTATAACAGGCCTCCATATCAGAAAAGCCGTCGAGGGCTTAGGACTTGTAGGTAGCGGGATTCCGGATTGGGAGCTTTGGGGTTTAAGGTCATATTAGTATACTGTTGTATTACCATCTTCGTATATTACTACATGATTATTGTTTTATTCTAATATTAAATTAGTGTATTATTGCATTACTATATTATTGTATTATTATACTATTATACTATTGGTTTCGAGCTTCTGAGGCTGAAGGGATTGCGGTGTAGCCTACATACATTATAGTTTTTGGCCTGTGTTTCCGAGACCATGAAGAATCAAATTCCTCCAGCAAAATGGTGCCCGCATGTGCAAGTATGTATGCATCTGAAGCATTCGATAGCCACAGAACTTAAATGGACCCTTAAAAAAACAAAGCCCCGACCCCGAACCGCCCTTGAACCTCAACCCTAAACCCTCAACCCCAAACCGCCCTTGAACCTCAACCCTCAACCCTAAACCCCAAACCCCAACAGCCCTTGAACCTCAACCCTAAGCAGACCCAAGCACTCCCTGGCGCTCCGGCACGGCATGCGCCGCCGCGGTCGCTGCCATAGGAGACCTGGTTAAACGGGGTCTTTAGGGTTTAGGGTTTCGGATTTAGGGTTTAGGGTGATTCAGGAGTCTAAATCGAAACCCTGAACCGGTCAGGGTTTTAGGCGCTTAGGGGTTCAGAGTGTGAAATTCTAAAGGGTTCAGGGTCTTTTGGGCCTGCCTTGAAGGACCCCTGATAACTCGAAGAGGGTATCGTGGCAGATTTCAATACAAGAAATGGACACCAAGCCTTCCTGTTAGATACACATGGGGGTTTCCGAAAACAGGGGGGTACCTGATTTGGGGGTCCTTATAGCAAGGATCCTTACTCCCACATCCTCAGAAGCCCGGGGCACCTCCGCCACCATGCGCCCCAGGTGCCGATAGAAGTCGGAACCGTGGGCCTGCACTCGCACCCGGAAGCAGCGCAGCCTCCCCCAAAAGCCTTCGAAAACCCAAACCCCTCAACCCCTAAGCCCCAAACGAATTAGCCTCTGAAAACTAACTGATGTTGACACTTTGGGTCTTCAAAAACGCTCAAACCCATGCCTGAATCTGAATTTACTGCGTCTCAGCTCGAGAGCACTGGCAGTGGCAGTAGCGGTAGCACTACTACTACTACTACTACTACTACTACTACTACTACTACTACTACTACTACTACTACTACTACTACTACTACTACTACTACTACTACTACTACTACTACTACTACTACTACTACTACTACTACTACTACTACTATTACTACTATTTCAATTGAACGCTGCGCGAGCGTGCTCTGCGCTTTGCGGGCGCCTTTGGTCCCGTGCACTCGTGAAACTGGTTATCTGCTAGCATTCATCGCTCTTATTCCTCTCAAACTGCTCAGTTGAGTAAGACTGTACATCTATGGCTTCCTCCTCCGCCACCTTGTTGTGAACAGACGCGTCCGTCTGTGCACCTGTCCCAGCAATTAGGTCGTACTTCGGGCGAAGCCGGCGCCTAGAGTATCCGTCTTGTGGCGTCCCACACGGATTACTCATGCTGGAGACAGAAGGCCGTAAGGGTCACATGTGCGTAAACCTACATACGACTCGGAGTGCTTGTCGTGACTACCCCCCAATAAGCGACGCTCATGCTCTTGGCTTTCCTCGGACTGCTTCCGTTATTCTGGGTAGGTTTCCTGCAGAGCTGAGTGAGTCAAACAGCCGACAGCTGGCTGACCATATCGGCTCAGGCGAAGTGCAGTGTCCTGCATTTTGCCGTGGCTAGCGCGCTGCTCTACAGCTCCCGAAGAGATTTGCAAAAGCGTCGGAAGAGCACCGAATTCCCAGAGGCTGTGCCATACGGGATTTGAGGAGTCTGTGACATTTACTAATTGCTCCCGTACTAAAATGGGTGCTTAGCCGAAGCGCCCATATTGGGGCAAGAGCAATTCAGCACTAAGCTGGACTAAAAAAGTGGCGCACTAGGGAGCGGCATTCTCGCCGACGCTAAAAGTGATTGCAAGGCGTGCTGGGCCCTAGACTGATCTTGAGTGAACCTAGCACTAGGAGCCATGTCCTTTGGGGAGAGCGCGGCAGCCTTCAAAGCGCGAGCCAAAGACACTGGGGTGTCGGATGAGAGCATCGCGAAGCTTGAGGCGGAAGGGTTGACAACGATGGCAACTTTTGCCTTCTGTTGTCATTTCAACCCGGCTGCGACAGATGCTTGTGCTCCGGGCTCGTGGCAGTAGCAGGCGAGGCAGTCATGACGGCCAAAGGGAGTTGGGGGGAAGCTGACTAAATAAAAAGAGCTGATTGAGAGTAAGGAAATTACAGAGTGTGCATGTCCGCGTGCGCTCATGACACACTTGGCCTTGACGTGAGGCGGCCTGCGTCAACATGAAATTGACGACGGGCTTCTCACGCACGGGCGCCCTGCTTAGCCTGAGGGCCGAGGTTGGGCCGGCATGCATCGCCTTAAGCGATGATGCTAACGAGTTCGTTGCAAGAAAAGCATGTAGACGTTTCGGGAAAGTGATTGAACCAAGGCCGCTGAGGCCCTCTCCGGAAGCTTGTAGTCATCGCAAATCCACACCTGAGATCTCGCATCCGCGGGGTCCTCTGGCCAGAAGGCTCGGTAGTGCCCGGACGCTAGGGAGTCCCCAAAGTGGGCAACTCCTGCCAGGACTTGGTAGGATCGTTGGGCAGCGTGCTCGCTGGATGTCCACACGGACACCATGGCACGGCCGGTCCAGGCGCACGGCTGGGTATTCTTGACACCGTCTTGCCATCTGCAAATCACAACAGCTAGGAGTTCTGGGGCCCATACCAGCGCTCGACTAAAAGTTTGCGATTCCCAGAATCTTAGGCAGGCTTGGAGAGACAGAGGTCCCGTCGGAAGGGGAAGGAGAAGAGGACTGACTCCCACATCCGACTCCTCAACGATTCCCCCAGTACGACCCTGCCACTGAGTGTGCTGAAGGGATCCCATGGGCTTTTGCTGCAGATGGTGAAGAAATTCTGAGACATCGTGTTGCCTGCCATCTAGTCGCCAACCGGCAATGGCATGGCGAAATTCAAACAGGCCGAACAAGTTCAGAAGTCTAGGGGCACTCTCATCCCCGAGATGGGTTAAGACAGATTGAAAAGCACCCAGATCATACCCAAAGCTCGATACTTGATGCAAGGCCTGGAAGAGAGCGTTAGCGTAGCAGGAGTTTGCCGTGTTAGACAGTACGCGTTTGTGTAAGCCTGTAGGCTGTGGCTCTGTGTTCCTGGGGGCCTGCGCCACAGACTCCTGGTTCGAGTCTGTTGTAGGATGACGAGCTGTGCTCGACGAGTTGGAGGCTGTGCCATTCGACCTAGGTCTAAAAAAGCTGGCCAACGACTTTGTCTGAGGCTTGGGAGGCGGGGCGACGGGATCGACGTCCGCGTCAGGCTGCCCTCGCAGCCACTGCGTGCTTACCTGATAGAGCACCGGACACTGCTCCGGATGCAGTCTGCGGTCATAGACCTTGTAGCCACAGAAGGGACATGAGTGGCCCTTGGCTAACTGGGGCGAGTAGCCCTGACAGATATTAACAGCCCGCCTGTGTAGGCGTGACCAGTCCTTAGGATGCGCCTGACGAAAGTGCGACTTGACTTTGGTGTGGTCAAAAGTCCAGAAGTCACACGTTAAGCACCGATGATTAAGGACCTTGGAATCCGCAGTCCTCGAGAGCTCCGCGATGCGGTGTTGTGGGAGCAGAGCAATGTCCTGTCTCAGCTGGAAGAGAGTCCTAATATCGGGATGGTTGGACTGTTTGTCTGCTTCTTTTAGTGAACGGAGCTTCTGAGGTTCCGGACATGCCCCCGAAAGCAAGTGGTCACGTAGGCCTTTCCATTGATGGAATTTACGCTTACATGCCGCACATTGCGGCATCCCATCCACAGCGTGGAGCTTTCTATCGAAGCTTGAAGGCACAAAGCGGTCAATGCTCGCCGGATGAACCCTCGACTTATGCAAATGTAGTCCATTTGACGTCTGAAATGAAGCCGCGCAGAGCGTGCACTCGTATGAGGTTACCGGATGTTCCTCGGGCTCAGGGAGTTGTGACAGGACCAACAGCTTATCTCGGATAACCTGCAGAACCGAGGGGTCTGTCGTGATGTCCGGGCTTTGCACTGCTCGTCGCTCCAGTTTGCGAAGCCGCTTCCTTAGCTTGGACTGCAGTGCGTGGACAGGGTCCTGGATGTTGTAGAGCTGGAAAAGATCCTTAGTGGTGATCCGAGTGGTGTGAGCCGGCAGGTTCAGCACCGATCGTACCTTGTAGGCGTGCCAGCTGCGAAGCTGTTTGGCCGACTCTTCGCTTAAACCGACGTCAGATAGGCCAGTCGTCAATGTGCCCAGGACAGTACTCTGCCACACCTTAAGGCGCGACATGGTACTTGCATACCTGCGGTTGTAGACGAATTGGCGAACTTGATGCAACTTTTGCTTCGCCTCCCCCATCCGAAAATGCAGGGTCTGCAACTCGAAGTGGTTGTAGGAGATCATAACTCCTAAGTACTTGCTTGAGGAGACCCACTGGAAGGCAGGGAACGACTTGTTGGGCCCGATGCGCCACCCTCTGACTGGCTCTCCTTTGGGGTTGGTAATCCAGCAGCTGTGTTTGTTCATCACATTTTGTGCTTCTCTACCTGCCAGCTTTACCAAAATGACGCACTTGCCGATGTTGACTCTGAGTCGATGTTTGCGGACCTCCTCCAACAGGGCAGCTATAAGTGCATGGATGGCCTTGAGGTCCTTCTCAGAACGAATAGTCCTATGAAGCGTCAGGTCATCGGCGTAGCCCGTTAAAAACTTCAGAACCTGTTCAGCACCGAACAGATCAACCAGAGACCGGAAGAGGTCACCTGTGAGGAACGAGAATAGGGTGGGAGCGAGCTTACATCCTTGTTTAATGCCTGCTGTGGTTTCGATAGAAGTGGAATCGCCTTGGGCATGTAAGACGTATCTGGATCCGTCATGGAGAGCTTGAACGAGGTGGACTGTGTCCTGATCGGCCCCCTCGCGCTGAAGGAGACCGATAATCTCTTGGCGAGAGACTGTGTCAAACGCCTGGCTTAGGTCTAAAGCAAAGGTCAGACCGCCTACTAGAGATGGCACCTGTGTGCCTTGCTGTATAGCATGTCTCGTAGGATGAGCCTGCTCCAACAAAGACCGAGCCTCCCGCAGATGGCACACGACTCTTTCCAGCGCATCTGAAAGCCCACGACCAGGAAGGTAGGCAAACTGTGGCATATGTTTTAGGAACGAGAGGGTCAGGGGTTGTAGCGCCTCTCTTGCCGCTCCAGCCAGTCCTTTAGCATCCGGTCTCAAAATGCCCAAAGGACGCAAGTTTGCTGGCTTGTCCGAAGGCTTGCCCGGTTTGGGGATTAGACACAGATCTGCGTCGATGAGATCAGATTCTAGTCCATCCTCTACTTGTTTAGCAGCCACATGTCGGGAAAGGACCGGTGCAATGACGTCACTGCAAAGTCTCCAAATGGCAGCAGGTGCAGCTCCGTCAGGCACAGCTTTATTAGGCTTGATGGAATGAATGTGAGCGGCTAATTTGGATGACTCCAAAACCGGAAAAGCTCCAGTCATTGGCCTCAGCGGGGGGTGAGCCGCGAAAACCTGGTTCGCGTACTCCCTGAGTGCCGCAAGCTCCTGCGCTGGGCCTAGAAGATGTCCTGTGCTGTCCTTGAGCTGAGCCCGACGCGCCGGCTGCCAAGGCTGCAGCTTTTTAAGGGTTTGAAACGAAATATGTTGGTCGCCCTCCGCTATGCTGGCGTCAACTTCAGCTATGAAACCCGCTATTCTGTCCTTTTTTGCTTGCTTCACAGCTTGTCTGTGCGCAACTTGCGCCAGCTCCACCTCAGTTTCTGGTTTGGGGAGTGTGTTCAACCCAGGAGGCTGTGCCATTGGTTGATGAGGCTCGATCAGCTGTGCTGAGGGAGCTGTGTTGTCTGCCCTGCAAAGGGTCCTGGCCCTCCACATACGTCGAGTCTCGGATTCAAGCGGGATCAGTCGTCTTTTGGGGAGTTTGGGGAAGAAACGTTCTGCACCCTCCAGCAGCAGTGCATTCCAATCTGAAGGGTCCTGACAGGACTCCATTCTGGATTTCACCCAACTATGCAGTGCCTTGGCTGTGTCGTCCTCCTCACGGACTGCGGCCTGAAGAGCTAGGGAATCATAACGGCGTGTGCTTCCCTTGTGCGGTGGGAGTAACCAGTGGTGCTGGAGG
>CAJNDT010003846.1:440000-497500 GCA_905221615.1 Symbiodinium sp. CCMP2592
TCTACATGCCACCTCGCAGGCGTAGCACCAAGTGAAGGGTCGATTCCTTTTGGATGTTGTAGTCCGAAAGGGTGCGGCCGTCCTCCAACTGTTTGCCAGCGAAGATCAGGCGCTGCTGGTCGGGCGGGATGCCTTCTTTATCCTGGATCTTAGCCTTGACATTGTCGATGGTGTCACTGGCCTCAACGTCCAAGGTAATCGTCTTACCCGTCAAGGTCTTGACAAAGATCTGCATGCCGCCTCGCAAACGCAGCACCAAGTGAAGGGTCGATTCCTTCTGGATGTTGTAGTCCGAAAGGGTACGGCCGTCCTCCAACTGCTTGCCAGCGAAGATCAGGCGCTGCTGGTCGGGCGGGATGCCTTCCTTGTCCTGGATCTTAGCCTTGACATTGTCGATGGTGTCACTGGCCTCAACGTCCAAGGTAATCGTCTTACCCGTCAAGGTCTTGACAAAGATCTGCATGCCGCCTCGCAAACGCAGCACCAAGTGAAGGGTCGATTCCTTCTGGATGTTGTAGTCCGAAAGGGTACGGCCGTCCTCCAACTGTTTGCCAGCGAAGATCAGGCGCTGCTGGTCGGGCGGGATGCCTTCCTTGTCCTGGATCTTAGCCTTGACCTTGTTTGACAAATTTCTGCACAAGAGTCTATACACCAATTACAAATGAACCACAAGTACGTCTGTGTAAAACATGTGTAAATGCGCATGTATGTGCGTGTATGAACATATACACAAAAATTTAGATAGTAGACAGATAGATAGGTTGGTGTATAAATAGATTGACAGACAAAAACATCCCGCCACATGGCTTTGGTCGGGGATTTGTGGTGAAGTAGTGTTCCCACCACAATGCTAAGCACATTTCAAGCTTGTTTGGGGTACTAAACAAAATGCTACGTTATGCTTCAAGGCTACGAAACGCTTGGTTTCAGCACGATTTTGGGGAACCAAAAAATAAATGCCACGGCGGACGTTACAGGTCAGGAATTCCTCGGTATTTACAGGCTTTGGCGGTTTTTTTTGGCTTAGAAGTAGCTGTTATGTTTTGGGTAGGTTTCTTTTGCTGGGGCACTGTGTAGTTATTGTTGTGTTGCGGGAGAAAATGCTTGAAGGAGTCTGCAGATTTCTTCCAAAATGCGGGGGCGCATACCCCAGCAGCGAAAGGCATAGCTGCATTGAAGCTCTGGATGTAAAAGCTGCTAGCTTCTAGCATGCCTCCGCACATGTGTCAGCACGCGTGGTGCTTCTGCGAGAGATGTCTCATACCCAACAGCCGAGCTTGGCTGCTGCTACACACGAATTGAATCCAAAAGAAACCCTCAAGCTCTAACCTCACGTGGGGATGATGTAAATACCGGAACGTAAACGATGACCATGCCGTGATGATGACGAGGATGACGATGATGATGACAATGATGACGATCATCATGATGATGGTGGCAAAATGGACGTTATCAGCCTCCGCCACCCCCCAAGACCCAAGACCCCGAAAACAACAAAAACGCCAAGACCTCGAAAACAGCCTAAACGCACGACAGCAATCCATGCGCTAGCAAAAACACGTACTGTCTATCTCTACATGTGAATTTCGCCGCACCTTGATTTTTTGGACCCCTCGGACGGTCACGTGCCCCCGGGTTGTGCTTGGCTGAATGGCCAAGCTTTTATCCAGAGCCACATCACGGGATCCTCACACCCACATCCGCAAAGAAAACGAGGACTCTTAAATTGCCACGCACACCGGCTCCCTTGCACGTTGCAGTAGGAGCCCCAAAACCAAAACCCAACGGCGCATATACCACCGCCCAGCCCGAAAAAAACCACTGAACGAGAGCGACCACTCACTGTGAAAGGATGCTTTCCGCATTCTCATGCTGTAGCTCCAGGTGCAAGGCGAGCAAATAACAACAAAATGGGCCCATCAAAGAAATGTCATGTACGAGGCAAAGACTACGAGCGTGTGCTCCACCAGCGGCAATATTCGAGCAGAACCATATTGCATAAGTGCCCTGTAGCACCAGCGAAGGCGAAAGTAGCACCAGCGAAACCGAAGATAAAGTGTGAACGCAAAGCACATTTTGCAGCGAGCACTTATACGAATAATGACGGCCCGCAATCGCAGAAGCTGCAGGAATCGGGATACGAATCTGGATCTGTGCAACCCAGTGTCAGGCCCAAGCAGCGGCAAATTCTGCAATGGATCATCCAAGATAGGCAGTGCCAATCAAGCCCACGCATGGTCAAGACAATGTTGCATTGCCTCAAGGAGGCCAACAAAACTTTTTTGACACACCAGCATGTAGGCAGGAGGCTGTCACGGCAGTTGTAGCTGCATATAGTTGCATCCAAGCAAGGCCAAAATGGAACTGTTAAAGAAAGACCGATAAAACAATGTCAGTTTGATCTCATAACATCTGTAAAAAGCGGTCCATGGCCCATGGCCGAGGTCACTGCGTAAAGCCCTGTCCCGACATATCTGTCAAGCAGAGACGTGTTGAACGAAAGAGTCTTGCCCGGAAACTCACAGGTTCGACTTTTTCAAACAGCTCCATTCAGGCTACATTGACTGCGAACAACAGGACACAGGATCTATGGCCATGGAACATCCTTAAGCAGATGCCGTCTCAGCGGCCACTGTACTTCTCGGAAGCGGCCTGCGCCGCCGTTGCGAGTCTGGCTTAGGCCGCTCTGAATGGAAAGTCAACTCACCAGTTGTCACTCGCTGCAGGTCGAACTGGAAGGCCTGTGCTGCGTTCGAGCCGCCAAGACTCTACTGCAAGTCCATGGTGCCATACCAAACGCGATCCGAGCCATCGTCGTGCGGCTTAGCACCGTGAAAATGGAGGCGAGCCACAAAAACTCCACCAAAGCTCACACTCAGCGATACTCAACACAGATGGGCCGCATGTGATCAACGCCCATGGCCCCGTCACCGGTTTGCTGCCTTAGGGATGGTCACCATAGTTGTTGCCAAGCGTTAGGAAAGAGCCAACATCAAACCAGTAGTTAACAAGAACTGCAAAGTCGGTCCAAGCCGCAGCAGGGACGGGCTTGAGCTCACGAGCAGTCCAGCCCGAAGGGCCTGCGGCAGAGGGGTCAGAGGCCGGATCACCTCGGAAAGTTCATCAGCAGTGAAGGGTTCCCACGGCGAGGGGTCCTGACGAGGAGGCCTCGGGTGGACCAATTATGATGCTGAGAGGGGCTGTGGCGGTCCCGGATGCCACCCCAGTGCTCCGTGATCATGGTGCCAGCTTTGGACGCAGAGGGCCGACGACCCGTCCGCGACGACTCAGGACTAGCAAGGTTCAACGCCTTGAACCAGTCTGGGGCGCAAAGGCCTCCCTGTTCCATGTGCTCATACCACCGCTGCAAACGACGGTGACCCTCCTCGCAGCTACAACTGACAAAGTCTTCTGAGACGGCGGTCTCTTGAGCATCCGAGGCCATTTCCCATAGAACTTCAGGAACCCCGGTGGCCTACACCTTGCGGAGCCACAGCCCATCTTGGCAACGGTTGCGGTGCCTTCATTCGCCAAAGAGCTTGTGGAGGAGACGACCTCTACAACCATTAGTCCTGCGGGGTTTGCGCAAACCACCCTGAGTCCTAGTTTCAGGAGGAGAACCTTGAGAATACATACATACATACAGACAGACAGAGAAACAGACAGACATACAGACTTACAGACATACCCACATTCGTACACGCATACACACACCTGCACGCATGCTCGAATACACGCATACACGCATGCACACACACACACACACGCATACACACATACACACAGACCCACATACACACGGACACGCATACACACGTACACACATGCACACATACCCGCATACCCGCATGAACACATATACACATATACACGTACATACATGCGTACAAACGTATACACACACATACACATACACATACACATACACATGCACATGGACAGGCACATACACATACACATAGACATAGACATACACATACACCTACACATACACATAAGGATGCACATAAATACTCATATACATATACATCTACATTTACGTTTGCATGTCAGATACACATACATGCAGAAAAGATACACTTACCTTTACATCTACATCTACAAGTACAAGTACGAATGCATATATATATATATATATATATATATGTACATACACGTACACATACATACACCTACATGCACATCCACATAGACATGCACATCCACATAGGCATGCACATACACAGACACATGTACACATGCATATATACATATACATATACAAAGGAATATGCACATGTGCACAACATGCATACGAAAGTGTGCACGAGTGCCCTTTCGACATCGTTTGGATTTGAATGCAACATGGAAGAAAGTGTCAGCAGTGTCGAGCATGACGAAAAACAATGAAAAACATGCCAGGCAACATTGTCGATCGTGTCACTGGCCTCAACATCCAAAGTGATCGTCTTCCCCGTCAAGGTCTTGACAAAGATCTGCATGCCGCCTCGCAAACGCAGCACCAAGTGAAGGGTCGATTCCTTCTGGATGTTGTAATCCGAAAGGGTACGGCCGTCCTCCAACTGCTTGCCAGCGAAGATCAGGCGCTGCTGGTCGGGAGGGATGCCTTCCTTGTCCTGGATCTTAGCCTTGACATTGTCTATGGTGTCACTTGCCTCAACATCCAAGGTAATCGTCTTACCCGTCAAGGTCTTGACAAAGATCTGCATGCCGCCTCGCAAACGCAGCACCAAGTGAAGGGTCGATTCCTTCTGGATGTTGTAATCCGAAAGGGTACGGCCGTCCTCCAACTGCTTGCCAGCGAAGATCAGGCGCTGCTGGTCGGGCGGGATGCCTTCCTTGTCCTGGATCTTAGCCTTGACATTGTCTATGGTGTCACTTGCCTCAACATCCAAGGTAATCGTCTTACCCGTCAAGGTCTTGACAAAGATCTGCATGCCGCCTCGCAAACGCAGCACCAAGTGAAGGGTCGATTCCTTCTGGATGTTGTAATCCGAAAGGGTACGGCCGTCCTCCAACTGCTTGCCAGCGAAGATCAGGCGCTGCTGGTCGGGCGGGATGCCTTCCTTGTCCTGGATCTTAGCCTTGACATTGTCTATGGTGTCACTTGCCTCAACGTCCAAGGTAATCGTCTTGCCTGTCAAGGTCTTCACGAAGATCTGCATCGCTGCTGCAAGTGTCGAATTGAAGAAAATATTTGGATACTCTGGGGACGAGAAGTCCTGTTCACTCTTGGGCCTGCCATGCATGAACAACGATTATGCGGGCGTAGGCTTTTCTGACTGTTGGTATTGGAATGTATGAAATATCTATCTATCTATCTATCTATATATATATATATAATAATAATAATGATAATAATAATAATAGTAATAATAGTAATAATAGTAATTTTGTCTGGCCTCAACCCACGGAACTTGGCAAACGGACTCAGTCAGCAGTTGAGGTGAGTTATGTAGGAGCCTGCTTGAGATGCTCCTTGTTGAAAAGCTCACTGCATGATATAGGGGCCTCTAGAGCTACAATAGGGTTTGGGGTTATATTATACAGTACCGTACTGTACCTAGAATAAGGAACCCCCAAAACACTAAACTTGTCGGGGCGACTTGCTATGTAGGGTTGGGGTTTATACAGATCATCGGGGTTTTAGTAAACCCTAAACCCTAAACCCTAAAACCTAAACCGAGGGTTTGGGAGCTTAGGGTTTAAGCTGCGTTCACTCTTGCATGCTGCCGCTCGGTAGAGTGTCGATTCTGCGAAGACGTTTCTGAACTTTCTTGATCATAAGGACCCTTCGGGGGGGTAGGGGGGAGGATGGTATATGGGGCCTTAATTTTGATACCCATAATAAGGACTACCCCCCCCCCCCTGTTAGGGGTCCCTATGACTTCATGATGCCTGCAGCTGTTGAAAGGAGCCACCTGGCCACGAGGACAGAAGCAGCACGGAAAACGTATGAGCAGCTCTGTTGAGTATCGAACAGCTGCAGGCATCACGAAGTCATGGGGACCCTTAGGGGGGTAGTCCTTATTATGGGTATCGTCGTCGTGGTCGATGCCGTCGAAGTCGTCGAAATCGTCGTCATGGTCATCGTGGTTGTCGATGGGCATGGTCGTCATGGCAGTCGCCGTTGTCACCATTCTCGCCGGTATGGTCGTCGTCCTAGTTGCAGCGGCTCTGGAAGTAGTGGAGTGAAGCAGTGGTGAAAGCAGCTCGATGGAATCGGTTCCGTCACGGCTACTGGCTCTGCACCTCGTCCCCAGGCCCTCGGACCACCGGTACGGCTTCTAAACGCAGGAAACCCCCGAGCCGGCCTCCTTCAAGCAAGGGGTGCGGTAGGAAGGATACCGCTCATGCGCCAGGTGCAGGAACGGGACCTGGCATCCGCACAGCTCATATTGCTGTCAGCCGCTGGCGGCGGGAGGGACATAAGCAAGACCAGCGACCACACTGACGACCACGACGGAACAAAGCAGCCATTCTTGAAAAAGCAGCCTCAACATGCTCTTCATCCTCACCCTCATAATCTGTAAACAGAGTCAAACCCGCCATCACCATCATCATCAGCATTATCATTCGATTATGCCCAAAGCCGCTGTCACGCTGATTCCGTCCGTGTTTCTTTGCCAGTGTCACTACCATCGCGACTACGACGGCCAGTAGTCTCTGCCACCACCACTGCCATTGCCAGTACTACGACTACCATTGAACCTGATTACGATTGTCATTATCGCAACCACTCCCACTGCCGCTGCAACAAGATTTTCCTGATCTTTGCCACTCCCTTGCAAATACAGCTAGCAGTACCAGTACCATTACCAGCAACCTTTCTACGTGTATGCCAAACATTGCACATACTGGTATTGCGGCCCTTCCAGTTACCATTACGAGTCCCATTTGAAGCTAGCTTCGTCGCTGGCATGACCACGACTCCTGCCAGCTGAAATATCAGTGCCATTTCAAGCGTTACTATGCTCAGTGCAAGTATTACAGTCACCTTCATCATCCTCATCAGCAACAGCATCATCATCATCATTGTCACTGCCATTCAAAGGACCATTCTAATTACCATCACCTTGGCATAGCCATCATCATTATCATTGTCCTTGTCTTGCTGGACACCGTACACGCTAAACTTGTCGCCGCAACCAAATTTGGGACAGAGGCCCTTTTGCTATACCTCCTTTTAAACACAATAAAAATCTATGTCCAATAGTCTGTTGGATTTCATATGAACAAAAAATATCATTCCTAGGGAGGCTATATAGTTTGAAGGAGCTCAAATTAGAACAACCCAGGAATCTTTCGCAGGCTGCGCGGCACTTGCAATTCTCTCAAGCAGCCGGAAAACTTTGCCCATCCAGGCCTTCCTGTGTTCTCGCTAATGGTTTAGGGTTTGCGGCTAAGGGTTTAGGGATCTTCACTCAAGCTACCATCATAGGGGTTTATCAACCTTAGCCTAGTATAACACCCTCAACCCTAAACCCTTTCGACAGTCCGCATGACCGATTGCATAAGCCCTAAACCCTGAACCCAGTATCATACTTCAAGCTATCATCATAGGGGTGTACCATCATTGGCTTCATATACTACCGTAAACCCTAGAACTTCACACGCATTCCGAAGTTCCTAAAACCAGCAGCTCCGAGGTTGGAGGCTACGGGTTTTGGGGCTGAGGGTTTCAAGTTTAGGGTTTTGGGTTTAGCGTTTAGGTTTTTAGGGGTTTGGGATTAGTGTTTAGGTTTTAGGGTTTTGGGTTTAGGGTTAGGGGATTCAAAGTTTTGTGGTTGGGGTTTTACAGCAGGGGAGATAGCTTCCAGCTTGGGTGCTACACTTTTAGATTCTAGCTCAGGGGGCTTGAGGTTTACGATTCTTGTAAGGGTTCCTATAAGGGGTCTATCAGGGTACTTCAAGGTTTGGGGTTTTGATGCTTGCAGTTTGGGGATTTGAGCCGCAGGGTTTCTAAGGTTGGAGGGCCGCGGGACCCGGTTAACCGACCGGGTCTGCTTGGACGCTGTAGCCACCTTTGGGTGGCCGCAGGCCCCACTCGACGGTTCATGCTTCAGCATGCACCTCTAAAGTCAGGAGAGATCCATTCCGCAGTTCTGATTCTAATCTTGGGTTTTGTGGCCCCATATGCTATAATTATAATAAGGACCCTATGAAGGTAAAGATATCTAATATAGCGGCCTTAATAACTAGAAGAGGGTTTTGGGGTATATTATACTATCGTAGTCATAGTAAGGAACCTCCAAAAGAGAATAGGTAATTCTTTAGGCCCCTATATCAAACACCAGATCTGAAACCCTCAACTGGCATCTCCCCTCTCTGGTGCCTTGGCTGAGACCCTTTGGGTGGCCATCTGCAAAACGTATCCGCAAAAGAGCGGCGTTGTGGGGGCAGAAGCGAACGGTGACACGGTTTAGGGTTTAGGGTTTAGGGGGTTTATGGCATATGACTCAACGGGTTTTGAAGGCTGCGCGTTGAACGGTTGCCATCTTCATTTGGGTAAGCACAAGCGCGGGGGCGTTTGGATATCTCGGGAATTCAAGCACGCTCTTCGACAGAAGGGTCTTCTGTCCTATACCCCCTTAGAATGAGAACAAGAATATTCCTCAGGGGATTATACTATACTCCCTTTAGAACCATAATAAAAATCATATGTTTAATATTCTCTTGGGTTTTATGAGAACAAAAACAAAAAACAATTCCCCAGGAGACTATGGTATAGTTTAGAAGGGGCCCCCACCCTGTAATAGTGGTATAATCGGAATGTAATAGGGCCAATAGGGCCCTAATTGGGTACCCTAAATATTAGGTGCCGTATTATAATAAGGATCCAAAGGGACCCTAATTAATTTTGACAACCACCCATATCTCCCTAAACCCTAAACCCTTTATAGAACCCTGATAGATCCCCTTAAGGAACCCTTTAAAGGAACCCTAGGGACCCTAATTTTGACAACCCTAATGGATACTCGTCGAGACTAGGACTCCTCAACTCTCTCCCAACAAGTTTAGGGCTACGGGGCGTTGGGCTTTTTTTTTGGGGTTTAGGGCTTAGGAGTTTAGGGGCTTAGGGGTTTAGGGGCTTAGGGGTTTAGGGGTTTAGGGGTTTAGGGGTTTAGGGGTTTAGGGTTTAGGGGAGGGGTCAAGGTTGACGCTTAGGGTTTGGATCAAGTTGCGATTGAGTCTGAATTGTGTTTCAGCCCCCACTTGCTGCTCGAGGCAGCTGGCTCCTATCAGACTACTTGGAGTTGGGGATCTCAACGAGAGCTGCGCTCAGGTAGGTCATTGCTGGTAATCAGTGCTACTAGTAACTAGTGTCCTGCAGTATCCTAGCGGTACTTCTATAGCTGCTATGACTATTCAATGCTTGGGTCTCGGAGCAGCATTATCACCTCCAGGGCGGACTGGCTACGAAATCCTCCGGAAGATGTCATCTTCGCACGACGGCGCCTTGAACCTGGAAGAGGGCTTTTGGATGCTCTTGGGCTCAGGGTGCTTGGAAGCCCGTAAATGCCAGGCTACCTCAGGCCTCACATTAAGGCTTTCGGGTCCATGTCTCTGGGTTTGGCGCTTCGGGCCTCAAGCTTTTATGCTTGGGGGGTGGGCACATTTGGGCCCTGGTCTTTCTATAACCTGGAAGACATGAAACCTAAACCCCAAAAGCCCTTTCGGGATCTTCAACGCATCCTGTGCGAAGCCGTACTAACTCGCGCCCGCCTTTCCTTCTAGGACTTCAAGTCCTCGAGCGTCACCGGGTTCACCAAAGCCTCAGCTGATACCCGGAGCTCTTGGGGCACCAGGGACGAGGAGACGGGGCTAGGTCTGAGGTAGGAAATTACCCTAGACCCTAAACCCTAAACCCTCGGGAAGGACTGTCGGAGGCTGTGAGAAGACGGCGAGCGACCCCAAATCCCAGCAGAAACTTCTGGGTTTATCGGTCGGGGCTCCCCGTTCGCAAGAGCTTGCTGGAACAAGGACTCCCGACAGGGAACCTTCTCGATTTCGGGCATCAACGCCAAGATCAAAACTTAAGAGTCCTACGCGCAGAGCTGCAGATTATCCTTTGAATCCAAAACCCTGAGCTTTGTCGCTGGTATTCACAAGTAGGGCTAAAACCTGCCTCCGGTGGATCGAAAACTTTTAGACCGCTACCTTACTTGCAACTACATCATAGGGACCCTTAGGGGTGTAAGGAGGGGGAAAGGGGTAGGGGGCCTTAACACTTCCTTAAATTGGCCTTGTTATATCAGTCCTTCTTATACAAGTCCTTATTTTCTATAAGTCCTTGTTATATCAGTCCTTATTATAGGTATGAAGGCCCCCTTACCCCCCTCCCCCCCCACCCCCTATAAGGGTCTTCTATGACTACAAGATTCCTGTCTTAAACCATAGGATACTCTTAGAATAAGCCTAGACCCCCCCCCCTAAACCCTAAACCCCCCCGGACCCCCCCCCCTAGACCCTAAACCCTAAACCCTGAACCCTAAACCCCTAAACCCTAAACCCTAGACCCTAAACCCCCCCTAGACCCCCATGAAAGATGGCAGGACCAATCCTACGGGCATCTCCTGCCAAGACGATGCCGCTGGAACCTGAACCCCTACACGCCAAAAACCCTGATCGGTTCAGGGGTTTAGGGGTTTAGGGGTTTAGGGGTTCAGGGTTTGGGGCTGAGGGGTTTAGGGGTTTAGGGGTTTAGGAGTTTAGGGGGGTTTAGGGGTTTAGGGTTTAGGGGTTTAGGGGTTTAGGGTTTACGGTTCAGGGTTTAGGGTTGAGGGTTTAGGGTTTAAGGCTAAACCTTTGAACCTTCCACCACCACACCTAATGTAGTGGTCTTAATGTTGAAGTTTTTAGGCCCTATGTTAGGACAATAGCACCGTAGGTGGAAGCTCTTCCGAAGCTCTGTACGAAGCTCCAGGGCAGTAATCAAGGCCTATTGGGGCTTGAAAAGCGTGAGGCTTCAGGGCGCGTGTGAGGCCTAAAAAGGGGCTTTGTGCGGTTCCAAAAAGCAGGCACCCCTAATCCATCCTAAAAGTCGGCTGAGGTGCTTTAGAGTGCATGCTTAGAGGCTTGGGGATTAATAATGAATCAAAGTGGAAAACGAGGGACCCTTAATGGGGACCCCTACCCTATAATGGGTTATATAATGGGTATATAATGGCTATATTAAGGGTATATTACCTAGGGGTCCCCATTAAGGGTCCCTCCTTTTCCCCTTTGAATGAAGAGTTGGCAGTCCTAAGCTTCAAACCTCTTTTTATAAGACCCTTCGCCTCAATCACTGAGTACTTTAGGGGCCTAAATGATTACCAATACTATAATGGGCCCCAAAACCCGAATCATTCTAATTATTAATACTATCATGGGCCCCAAAACCCTAATCATTCTAATTATTAATACCATAATGGGCCCCAAAACCCTATTCTAACTATTAATACTATAATGGGCCCCAAAACCCTATTCTAATATTAATAGTTTGAGCTTGGTGGCCCAGTCCTTGTGCGACAATGCGCGCCCCTTATCGTCATCGTCGTCATCGTCTTCCTGGTTTAACCATGTCATTCGCGTAATGACCAGGCCCAGCACGTCGACCTTGGATTCCACAAACAACATCGTTGTCAGTTGCTGGTCTTGCGACGCTTTCACCCTTGCAGACTACTCTTCTCGGCCATCTCTTAATCTCACTACTCCTGCTATAGCTGATTTTGCTTTCGCTGCTTCTTCTACTATCCATGCCACTGACTATAAGTCTATAAGTGCTGTCTGTATTAGTACTTCTACTACGCAGTTTCTGTCATTCGCAACATCCGGTGGCTACTGTTGCTCTACCTGCTACAGGTGGCATCAGACACAGCAGCAACAACAACAGCAGCAGCAAGAACCAGAAGAAGAAGAATAGCCACCACCAACCACAACTACAATTCAATTGGACGCCATGCGAGCGGGCTCAGCACGTTGCAGGCGATTGCCGCTTGTGCACTCACTTGAATGTGAGCCTGACCCGATGACCCGGTATGGTCTGAGCAGTCCTAGAAGTGATCCAGTGATTTGTAACTGGAGCTGCGGCCTACCAAGTATGTACGCAGCGTCAGTCACGGACAGTAAAGGTCCTGACATCCTGCCTGCACTGTGCAGGAGCACGGTTTGGTACCTGAAGCAGGCATTTTGTGCACGCTTAATCGCAGCTGTGGTGGTGCGACGCCGAGGCTGCGCGACTGCTGTCTGTCACTTTTTCAAGCCTCATGGCGACGGCTCAGATGCAGAAAGAACCACAACCACAACCACACCAACAACAACAACCACAACCACAACCACACCCACAAGGACAAGAACAAGAACTAGAACACCTCAATCTCTGACTCCAGAATCCAAAGCCCCGCCCCCGAAACATACATCCTGAACCCGAACCCCTGAAAAACCCAAACCTTGCAAACACCTTGCTACAAAAAATGGAACTCTACACCCACGAATGAAGTCAACGCCCGGACGCCGGCACACCGGAGGCGGCCATCTTCGTGTCCATCGAGGTTTTCCAGTCCAATAGAGTCCGGCTGAAGAGTCCCTGGTAGGGTCAGGGAGAGCAGGATTAGATAGCTACAGGGTTTGACGAATTGGGCGGATGATACAGATACCACTACAAAATACTACAAAGATTACTATGCTTGTCATTACTAAAAGTGTTGTTGCTGCTGCTACCGTTGTTATTACTGTGATCATGACTATTGTGACTGTTATTACTAATCATGTTGCAAATGTTGCTAGCGTTGCTGTTAGTATTTGCTCATGTTCTTAGTATTACTCTTGTTGTTATTGCTGCTCTTGTTTTGCGTGTGTGTCTGGCTCTTGCCGTTCGCGGTATTCATGTTCATGGGCTATGCCTGCCACTCTTGTGTTCGTGGTCTTCTTGATATTGCCGCACATCTTGGCAAAGCTGTTGCTATTGTTGTCTTGTTATTCTTGCCATTATTGTTAGCGGTGGTATCCTTGCGTCATGTTGATTAGCGTTGCTACTACTGATATTGTTAGTCCTGTGATGATGCTACAATGTGGTTTGTGTGCAAACCCTAAACCTAAAATTTTCAGGATGGGTAGGAAATGGATTCACATTATCCCGTGCGCCTGCGCCATAGCCGGGATGTCCATCCAGTCCTGCTGCAGCAAGAAGGCGTTTGCAAAAGACATCGCTCGGTAATGTTCAACACCTATATCGAGATCGATGCAACGGTAACCATGGGTAGAACCAGGACAACTTCAGGTGACTGCTGTGATTCCTCGCAGTGGCGTTTACATTTACCATCTTCGTAACGGCGTTTACACTGCTGTCACCACAACCACGACCGCGACGGCGGCTACGCGCTCAACGCACAAGCTGCAAAAGTTTTCTGAACATTATCACAGCTGCTGTTCTTTGTGACTCCAGTGGCGACGATGACAACGGCTCTCTTTAGCGACTGCTCACGAGTGCCAGCAGGATGTCATGAAGCGGCACATTAAACAACGTAAATTCCACACCTAGACCATGTGAAACCCAAGGCTAAACACGGAAAACCGAGAACTCTATACTGTCATACGGAACCCCTAAATAGCAAAGGTGACTATTTCGGTCCCTATATCACAGTATCCTCATAGTAGCCCTTTGAAGTAGCTCTTATAGACCCCTTTGATGAAACCCCCGACCAGAAGACCCTCCACTGCACCCAGAAAAGCCATCTCCCAAGGCCCACCCCCCCCGGCTCCTTAATCTGAATGATTCTGTACTCGCCGTACATTTGAAAGACCGGCGGCCTCGGATAGCACGGGTAGTATAAATGCCTTACTACTTACCAATACTATGCTTAAGGTTTCTTGCTGTAATCAGAATATAATGTACCCCAAAACCCTATTCTAATTCTAAAGGCCCCTATAATATGTTCCGCCTTTCTTTCAAGCCTTAGAAGGGGTTGTAAGGGCTTCTTATAGTGTTTTACAGGTTGGTGAAAGGTGTTGACGGGTTTTCTAGGTTTTACAGGACTTGACACGACCTCACAATGTGTGGGTAGTAGTATAAGGGTTGAAGAGTTCCACATGGTTCTTTTCGGGTTCAGGATATAGGGGTCCTGAATGATTACAATGGACTTGAGGTAGGGAACCCCAAGCAGCACAGACCCATCTAAAACCCGCCTCAGCCCTGAGCCCTATCGTGTTCTGGGCAAGGAAGCTTTACTGCAGGGTTTCAGGGGATGCTTGAAGGCTGGTGGGTGGTTATAAGTAGGACAAAGGTCTGCCTTCTCCAGACAGTGGAAATTCGGCACCAAATCGCAACATCCGAGTAGCACAAATTGAAGCTGTCGCGCGACCGCTTCAGAGCTCTGCATACCTTCCGGGTTTAGGGTTTAGGGTTTAGGATTCACTGTCGGGTCTAGGGTTCAACATGGAAGGGTGCAAAAGTTAGGCCTCAGGGTTCAGGGTTCAGGCTTCGGTTTGAGGGATCTCCACAAGTGGTGCTACCCCAGCCGCACACCCAGCCAGCATTCTAATACATTTTTGAGTACTACTACGAATACTAATACTGATACTGAGACCCTACATGATGTATTCCCTTCTAACGGGCATTCAATCGCTGAGCCATCTCGCCAAGACACGGTGAAAGGTTCAACGCCTGGGGTCTACAGGAGGTTTCTTAAAAACCTGCGCAGGGATTTTACACAGGAGTCCTTATGACACACACGCTCCAATTTAAGGTCCATAGTAAGGCTCCTTCTTGTTTAGTCGACGACAATATGCCATACAATAGACACCGGGTAATGCCCCTTTACAAAGGCACATATTACAGGGCCCTTAATGATTACAATAGGGTTTTGGGGCCCGTTATATACCATAAATATAATAAGGAACCCCCAAAATCGTATAAGTAGTTATAAAGGCCCCTATAGTAACCCTCTAGCTCTAGCAGGAACCAGGCAGCCCTTCCAAAAGCAACCCGCACATCCAAAACCTTCGACTCAAACCCTTTAAAGCGCTCTAGCATCCCGAATATAGGGGCCTTCAGAACTAGAATAGGGTCCCTTTAAAGGGGGTCTACAAGGGTTACGAGAAAGGAGCGTTGAGGGTACTATCATATAGGGGCCTTAATAATTAGAATAGGGTTTTGGGGCATTTTATACCATAGTCATAATAAAGAACCGCCAGAATAGTATTGGTAATTGTATAGGCCCCTAGATTACAAGCGCTTGGAACTCTAAAACTCCAGACCCTCTACAGCCAAACTACTTAGCCCTCATATGCTATTTTGGGGGTTCCTTATGTCAATTATAGTATCATGGGCCCCACTTTTCTATTCTGTTTATTAAGGCCCCTATATTAGGCCCTCACAGACGCTGCGAAGCCTTCATCCGTGGTAGCTCCCAAGTCGCTGCTGTTGCCAAGGCGGCGGCGGACAGGGTACGCGAAGAGGTTGAACTGGAGCCCAGAAACTCCCCGATATCGTGTGTTTCGGGTGCCGGGTTTTGCAAGATCTTGTGAAAGTTGTTGTATTACGCATTTTCGAAATTTCCGATCACCTGCATGGAACCCGCCTCCTTGAACCTGTACGAAAACAAAGCCCGTAGGACGTAGGTAGTTGTCCAAGTTATGGCCCCTTTTTGGGTACCCTATATATTAGGTGCCGAATTATATTAAGGACCCAAAAAGGGACCGTAATGTTGACAACCACCCACATAGAGGCACCACCAGGGCTCCAAGGGGACTCAGGCTCGGAGTCTGCTACAGGGGCCTCAAGAATTAGAATAGGGTCCCTTTAAAGGGTTTAGGAGAAGGGAGCTATAAGGGTACTATAGTATAGGAGCCTTCATAATTACAGTAGGGTTTTTGGGGCAGTCATAAGAAGGAACCCGCAAAATAGTATAGGTAATTATTTCGGCCCCTTTTTTGAACCTCCTCTGTGCTCTTTGTATGTGCTGCTCTTTTCCTCCCTGTGACAGTTGGAATACCACTATCGTCGAGGGTGGCCTTGAGGGTTTGAGCCTAAGTCTAGGGTTGAAGGATTTTGGTGGTTGTCGAAATTAGGGGCCTTTCTTGGGTACCCTAAATATTAGGTGCCGTATTGATAATAAGGACCCAAAAAGAGACCCTAATTTTGACAACCACCCATTTAGGATTTGCATCTAGGGTTTGGAATATGGATCTGGGCTTAGGGCAAGAATAGGGTTGTTTAGGTGAAGTGCAATAGGATTTGGGCCTAAGGTTCAGGGTTTCAGGATATGGGTCCAGAGCTTCAGATTTGAGGATGCCCGAATCCTTCTAGCATTGGGCATCGGAGGTCCCTGATAAGCTGAGGGACGATCATGTACTGCTCGAGCCCGTTGCCGGCAAATTCTAGGATCGTCTCCTGGAAGGAACGCGATGGCAGGGATCCAAGTGTCGACGTCGACGACAAAGACGACGATTACTACATCACCGTCATGCTGATCGTCATCATTATCCTCCTTCTGCTCGCAACGGCAGCAATCACCACCGCAACTGTGATCAGCATCAGCATCCGCATCGGCATCCGCATCAGCATCAACACCATCACTGGCAGGATCAACATCATCGCCGCCCGACCAACACTGCGCACTTCCTAAGAACTGCAACTGCGGTGAAGATAAAGTCCACGGAAAAATAGAAACCGAAACTCCGAGTGGGGTTAGGGCTTATGGCAAAGAGTTGAGGTATAAGTGCTTGCATGGCGTAGCACACAGGGCCCTCAGCTCAAAAACCTTAACTCTGAACCCTATACCCTGAACCCCAAATACAACCTATTTTGTTCATAATTTAATATTTATGGGCCCTCTCATACTTAGAGGCCCAGGGGACTTAGTAAGTCTGTTATAGGTAGAGTTATAATTGGGGTACTTCCATTAGGGTACTTATAACTCTACTTAAAACCCACTTACTAAGTCCCCTGGGCCTCTAAGTATGCAAAAGCCGGCTCTGCACTCCTCCAGAGCTCGCAGGAAGATGGGATAACTGAACTCCAGGACGGTCTGGTTGAGAGTTTGCGCGGCAACTCGGCGATCGGGATGTATTTAGGGGTTACGGGTTTAGGGTTTAGGGGTTTAGGGCTTAGGGTCTAGGGTTCAGGGATCTGGCGCCGCAGGGTTGACGGTGTAGGGTTTACCTGTGGCCCACCAAAAAAGAGGCCTACCTTTTGAACGAACTATTTCTAGCAACCATCATAAGGAACCCTAAAAAGGGTAGGTCTTTTCGGCCACCGGTAGGGAGTAGGATGGAGGGCTGCGTACGAGTTCGAATCAAACCCTAAACCCTAAGCCCCTAAACCCTAAAACCTGAACCCCTAAACCCTAAACCCCTAAACCCTAAACCCTGAACCCCTAAACCCCTAAACCCTAAACCCCTAAACCCTTAAACCCTAAGCCCGAAAAGGAGTCTGCGTCCAGGGCCTCGGATGTGGACTCGGTCGGGCCCGGTTCACGAAGATGACTGGCCGAAATGCCCAGAGAGCCCAAAACCCCTTAATTAAGGAATATAGCCTAAACCAATATATGAATCCCCTTATAATTTAAGGTATATTCCTTAATTAAGGGGTATTGGGCTCTCTGGGTGCAGATTCTGTCCACCCTCTGGACGCAACTCTTTAATACATACTATATAGTCCCGTCAGATGAACTATAATAACAGTTATCCTACTTATGACCCTATAAGAACAGTTATCCTACTTACAACCCACTATAACAACAGTTATCCTACTTATAAGCCCGCTTATTGGTGATGTCTGCAGCAAACATCGTCGTAGTGGCCTAGGCCTAGCACACAGGAGAGCACCAGTCATACCTGGATTTCTCATCGCGCCGAGTAGTAGAAGCAGTAGTAGTGGCAGTAGTAGTAGTAGCAGCGGTACTAGTAGTAGTAGTAGTAGTAGTAGTAGTAGTAGTAGTAGTAGTAGCAGCAGCAGCAGTAGTAGTGCTAGTAGTAGTAGTAGTAGTAGTAGTAGTAGTAGTAGTAGTAGTAGTAGTAGTAGTAGTAGTAGTAGTAGTAGTAGTAGTAGTAGTAGTAGTAGTAGTAGTAGTAGTACTAGTAGTAGTGGTAGTAGTAGTAGTAGTAGTAGTAGTAGCAGCAGTAGTAGTGTAGTAGTAGTGTAGTAGTGTAGTAGTGTAGTAGTGTAGTAGTGTAGTAGTGTAGTAGTGTAGTAGTAGGAGTAGTAGTAGTAGTAGTAGAAGTAGTAGTAGTAGTAGTGGTCGTGGTGGTGGTGGTAGTCGTAGTAGCAGTCGTAGTAGTAGTCGTGGTAGTAGTCGTAGTGGTAGTAGTCGTGGTAGCCGTGGTAGTCGCGCTAGTAGTAGCAGTAGTAGTAGTAGTAGTAGTAGTAGTAGCAGCAACTAGCCCTTGGGTGTAAACCCGAAGCCGAGGGGCCATCGAAGCTCACTTGGATGCCAGGGACGAAAGGCATGCAATAGTGCTGGCCCTCGAAGGTTGCGCATTCCTCGGTGTAACGGAAAAATCTGCTCAAGAAAACCCTAAACTCTAAACCCTAAAACCTAAGCGTAAAACGCTCAAGAAGAGAATCGGATCCTTCTTTCGACGTTCTAGTAAGAGCCACGTCTTAACCAGGTTCCTACACGGCTTGACGATTCCAAGAAAAGGGCCTAAATACTTGCCGGAACTATTCTGCGGGTTCTTTATTACAAGTATAGCACAATGGGCCCCAAAAGCCCATTCCAATTACTACGGCCCCGTTTTTTTGGGGGGTCCTTACTATAAGTATAGCACAATGGGCCCCCAAAACCCTATTCCAATTACGATTTGAGATCGGGAGTCTGGGTTTCGGGGCCCCCAGCTCCCCGGGGTTGCAAAGAGGGCTTTGCCTCAAAGGGCTACCCGGTGAAAAGATCTGGGGCTCTGCTATGCCAAAATGGTTTAGGGTTGAGGGTTTTGGGTTTAGGGTTCAGGTTCAAGGGTTCGAAAGAGCAACAGGTTCTTTTAAGGTTTAATTTGAATTTAGGGCTTCGGGATGAGGGTGCACCCAAGCTTGCTGCTTAACGTGGAAAGCTGCTTCATGTTTCAAGGCCCGTCGGAGCCTTGACGATCATCGCTGCCGTATGCTTTCTACGGGCTTGCGAAGTTGTGAAGTTGCATGTTGTCGCACATCTCATCGGCTATGGGACTTTTACCACCTTCAGGTCTTGCTGCTGCCGCTTAGCAGTAGCAGTACTAGCATGGCCGTGGCCGTAGCCGTAGTGGGAGTGGGAGCAGGAATAGCGTGCTACTAGTAGTACTAGTAGTAGTGGTGGTCACAGTACGGAAAAACCGATTATCAATAGTAGACCGAGACGAGTATGAATGGGTTTGCGAAGCAGTGACGTAGCAAAAGAAGCAACAGGAAAACCAGGAGCAGTGGAGGCGCTAGCAGCAGAGCTTTGCCCAGCTTGCAGGAATGGAGGCAACCGGCCATGATGAAACGACGCAGCAGCAGCAGCGGCAGCAGCAGCAGCAGCAGCAGCGGTGGCAGTGCTGGTGGCAGGTAGCAGTCGCTGTAGCCTGCTGCTGCTTCTTCTTGGCGGTGCTGGTGCGTTGTAGCTAACACACATGCTCAACAAACACAAAAGTAGCCTTAAACCGAAAATATCACGCAGGCCGGGTGGCATCCAAGCTGTCACAGGTCTTTCCATACGGAAGCGGGCAATTTGAAGACGCTCTGTTGTTCCAGTCGCCTCGTGCGCTGGATCCACTACCCCAAGCCTTTAACAAGTGTAAGCACGGCGACCTAAGAGTTTTAAAGTCCAAGCCACAAGAATTCAACACAGCATCGCCGTTCAGCCCCCACCCTTTTTCCTGCTGTTCGACATTAGCGGTGCGACGAAACAAAGCCATCGCGGCACTGTTACCGAGAGGGACCTAGAAAACCATGAATGAAGCCCTAAACCCTAAACGCTCAAACCCTTAACCTTTGCCCCCCAGAACCCTAAACCCCAAACCCATGAACCCCTAAACCCCAAACGCTCAAACCCTCAACCCTGATCCTTAACATAGAAGCCTTAATAATTAGAATACGGTTTTGGGGGGCTCCTTATTAGAATTACAGCGTAGAACACCCCCGCAACCCTAATTATCAAGACCCCTATATTATACCCCTCAGCCCCTAAACCCCTAAATCCTAAAACCCTAAAACCCTACAACCCTAAACCCCTAAAACCCTAAACCCCGAAACTCCTAATCCCTAAAACCCCAAAACCCTCAGCCCCTAAACACCCTAAAATCCGTAGCCGCGCCAAGGCACACTGGCAGGTCAGCGGGCAAAAGGGCCTGAGATCAAGGCGCGAAGACGCGCAGCTTCTCCAGGCCACAACACACACAGATATTATACATGTGGGAGTTTCCGAAAATAAGGGGGGTACCTTTACAGGGGTCCACAGGGGTTTCTTGAAGGGATCTATAAGGGTTCTATAAAGGGTTTAGGGTTTAGAGTTTCCGAAAATTGGGGGTACCTTATTTGTAATAAGGATCCTACTATTCAGGGTACTACATTAGGGTCCCCTATTTTCGGAAACTCCCATATATACATAACACAAAGCAAATTAAGCGACTTGACTACCTAATCAAAAATGCACAATGATAGTAAGAAAAAGCCATAGTGACAGGGAGTACAGAGTTCAGGGTTCTTGTGGGGGCCTTAATAATTAGAATAGGCTTTTGGGGCGTATTGTTACAATCAAAAAATGAGGACCCCCCAAAATTAAGAGTTCAGAGCCTTAGGGCAAAGTATACGATGTTCATAATAAGGAACCCCCCAAAAATATTATTGGTAATCATGTCGGCCCCTATATTATAGAGGTTCAGGGCCTTAGGGTGTTCGATTTAGGGTTTAGGGTTTAGGGCCTCCGGGTGTAGGGTTTAGGATTTAGGGCTTAGGTTTTTAGGGTTCAGGGCCTTAGGTTTTAAGGGTTTAAGGCTTAGGGTTTAGGGCCTTAGGGTTTAGGGTTTAGGGCCTAGCACCTTAAAAGAACCCTTTATAGAGCCCTTATAGATCCCTTTCAGGAACCCCTATGGATCCCTTTAAAGGCTTTTCGGTCCCAGAAGCCAGAGACTCCAATATCCCTGAATTAAGGAATATACCTTGATTCATATTAAGGATCCTACTGGAATTTAAGGTATAATCCTTAACTAAGGGATATAAAAATCACCCAAACCCTAAACCCCAAAGATCCTTTAAAGGAACCCTAGGTATTCCTTAAGGAAAATTTCGGTCCCAGAAGCTCCACCGTCTTGAACTCCCAGTCGAACTTGGGATCCCACTGGAAGCCTCAGAGCAGAGCTGCGCCGGTAGAAGGGATCACTCCGCAAAAAGGGCCTTGGGGCTTAGAAGGGTTTAGGGCTTTAGGGTTTAGGGCTTTAGGGTTCAGGGTTTAGGGCTTCGGGGTTCAGGGTTTAGGGCTTCGCGGTTTAGGGTTTAGGGCTTTAGGGCTTTAGGGCTTTAGGCTTTAGGGCTTTGGGGTTCAGGGTTTAGGGCTTTGGGGTTCAGGGTTTAGGGCTTTGGGGTTCAGGGTTTAGGGCTTTGGGGTTCAGGGTTTAGGGCTTTGGGGTTCAGGGGGTTTCGGGTTCAGGGCTTTAGGGTTTAGGGTTTAGGGGATTTCGGGATTTAGGTCTTTAGGGGGTTTAGGGGTTAGGGTTCAGGGCTGAGGATTTAGGGTTTAGGGTAGCAGCTGTCACCCCGCAACAAGGACTTGATGATTTTCAAGAGTGGTTCCTTCAAAAGGCTACAAAAAGGAGATTACTCCAGGGGTCCCTACAAGTATTGCGCTAGTACTGGGGCCTTAACGATTTGAATGGGTCTTTGGGTTTACATTGCAGCATGGTGTAGCAGGGATTACACATGAACATTGCTGTCGACTGCTCTGTAATGGCTTTCAAGGAGGTTGTCAGGGTTGCACAGGCATCTTTTTGTAAGGGTTTTAGGGCCTGGGATGTAGAGTTGAAGGCTTTGGGTGTAGGACTCAAAGCTTGGGATTGGGGATTTGGATTTCCGGATTGCGGGTTATTATGGGATTCTAAGGTTAGGACTTAGGGTGTAGGGTTAGTTAGAATGGAGGTTCCTCTAAAGGGATCATAGGTTCCAAGACCTGCCACTCATAAGATTGATGTTATAACATCACACAACATGATATGCCCACGGATACCTTGACCGAGGCGCAGTTTCCCCAGCTGACGTTCTGACTCGAAAGGTTCGCAATGAACCCGCAGCCATGGTCCTGGGAAGGTGGTGTTTTGGGTTTAGGGTGTAGGGTTCTGTGTATGGTTTACCAGGCATACGGGTGCTACATTAAGGGTTCTCCTCGGGGCTTTGGGGGTTGCTTTAGGGTTGCGAGCTTGAGGTGCAATATACAGCCCCCGATAATTGCATGAGGAATTCTGCCGTGTGCTACCTGAGTAATCGGAGGTGGGGGGGGGGGGGGCGTACGATATTTATTTCTATATCTATATCTACATATATATATATATATATATATGTATAGATAGGTAGATATGCTGTATATATATATATATATATATACACTATATATATATACACTTATTGATTTATAGATATCCATATACTTATTATGGAAACCCTAGGCAATGAGATTCCTCATACTCCCGGACCCTGCAGAAGCGTGGGACCTCCCGGTGTGGCATCCCGACTTCAGAAGCGCAGCAGCTTCAGGAATGGGGACGCTTTCCGGTTCGGCCGGAGAGCTTCCCCCCCTTCCCCCCCCGGAAGCTCTAAAGCTTCGAAACCCTAAACCCTAAAGCCCTAAGCTTCCTCCAGTTCTAAAGCTCCGAAACCCCAAAGCCCTAAACTTCCCTCAGGGTCTAAAGCTTCGAAACCCTAAACCCTGAATCCTAAACTTCCCTCAATGTCTGAAGCTCCGTGCTTGAGGCCGGCTTGGGGTTTAGGGCTCCTAAACCCTACTTAGGAGTTTCCGAAAATTAGGGGTACCTTATTTGGGGGTCCTTATAACAAGGATCCTACTATTTAGGGTATTTTCTTAGGCTCCCCTATTTTAGGAAATCTCACTTGCCCTAAGCCGCAAAGACTTTAGGGCATGGGGTTTCGGCCGAGGGGGGCTCGGAGCTTCGAGAGGGCTGGCCATCGTCTCCAGTTCATGGTCGGGATGGGATAAATTCCTCATTGGGTTTAAGTGCCCATAAACATATAAAATGTTACCCAACTATGACAAAGGTCTTAGAGATCTCGGATTCAGGGGTTCAGAGAAACAGCTCCGCAGCCCAAAACCCCGAAGGTTGAATGCCCCTAAACCCCAAAAACCTCCCTGCCCAAGTCAGCACTACATCGCCTTGCTCCGGCTTTGCAAAAGTCTAGGGCGTCAGTCCCTCTTGCAAGGGTTTCGGAATCCAGCTCTCATTACTCTCAGGTTCGCACACCCAGCTTAAGCTTACCTTTGGGTAGTAGGGAATGGAGGAATGGGGTACCATTATAACTACTATTACTACCGTTCTTCAATTCCCTACTAACCAAAGGTAAAGTTTAAGAAGCTGAAGCAAAGGGGCCCACATCGCATCCGCGAGCAACAGTGCATCTTCCTGCCAGCCATAGCACGTGCATGTCTGGCATAAGTCAAAGCACCGCTTTCTGCGGCTCTCACCTTTCCAACTCGCAGTGCTGTGCGAACTGCGCGGATGAATGAATGGATGGATGGATGGATGATCAGAAAATCTGGAGTCCCGACAAAAAAACAAAATATCGGGGCCGTGATAATTAGAACAGGGTTTTGGGGCGCATTATGCTATACTTATAATAAGGAACCCCCCGAAAACAGTTCCGGTAACTATCTAGGCCCCTATATTATAATACCCTTATAGATCCGCTATAGTAACCCTTATATAGAACCGTTTTAAACGGAACCCCCAACTCTTACCATTTAGGCCCCCATACCATGGAACCCTACTACAGATCCCTCATAAACCCCTTTAAGGAATCCTTTAAAGGAACCCAAGGAACCCCCAAAATAGTATAGGTAATGTCTTAGACCCCTATATGGGTGGTTGTCAAAATTATGGTCCCTTTTTGGGTCCTTGATCTAATACGGCACCTAAAATTTAGGGTGCCCAACAAGGGGCCCTAATTTTTGACAACTACCCATAAATAAAATTCACGCAGGAACCCTAAATAGTACCCGAAATAGTAGGCTCCTAATTATAAGGACCCCAAAATACGGTACCCCTAATTTTCGGAAACTCTAAACCCTAAACCCTTTATAGAACCCTTGTAGATCCCCTGAAGGAACCCTTTAAAGGAACCCTAGGGACGCTAATTTTGACAACTACCCATATTACTACGGGAACGAGGGGCTCTCTGGGCTCCTCTGAAGCCTTCTGCGCAGGGGCTCAGACGCCGGCTCTAGGCTGGCTCTTTGCTAGTGCTACTTTCGGAAGCTGGGTTTAAAGTTTCGGGTTTAGGGGTTCAGGGTTGAGGGTTTAAGGTTTTTAAGGTTCAGGATTTAAGGTTTCTTTTTGTCTGAAGGCCCTGTTCCACCTGTTTCCAGCTAGAATTCCTGTACCAGGAGGAGCCTGTGGTTGGGGCCTCGGCACATGTGGAGCCTCTAACCAACCCAAACCTAAACCTCAGGATTTAGGGGTTTAGGTTTTAGGGTTTTAGGGTTTAGGGGTTCAAGGGTTTAGGGTTTAGGGAAACTGCTAAGAGGTAAAAGGAGAGCATATGAACTGGCTCTCAGCTAGTGTCAAAGATGCTTGTGGTTTGGAGCACGGGATTTCGGGATTCTGCAAGAAGCATGGTGCCTGACCAGGCAGATCGGCATCGTCCTCTGTGGCATAAGCACCTCAGGAACCGCACCGAAGGGGTCTTAAACCCTGAAACCCTTTAAAAAAAACACAAAAACCCTAAAACAATTCTAAACCCCAATCTCTAAAATCACTAAAATCCAAACTCTAAAACCCGTCAAACTCTAAAGCCCCCTAAAGCCCCAACTCTAAATCCCCTACGACGACCCAGGAAGGAACTCTGAAAGTGCAGGGTCCCTTGTCGGAGAGCCACATTTTTCTCAAAGGGCACCAAAGGTTAGGGTTTTTTTTTTTGAAAGCCCCTTTTCGTTACTGCAGATCCAGCTCCGAAAGCCCAGTCGGGCAGGCAGCTTACCCGCTTCGGCAAACAAAGAAAACCGGGTGAGTAACTTACGACTCCCCTCACAGCGAACACCACACCACCTCACTCGTCATCCTCGAACTTCTCCAACTGGCGCTTCAACCGCATCGCTTCCACCTCCTCCTGTTGGGTCTGGCTTTCCACTTGTATCACCCCCGTCGACCCCATGGCACCACTGGTTCCACCATCTTCCATTCGACCCTCGTGCTCTGCTGCCAACTGGTGCTGAAAGACCCCCAGCCACACATCCCCAAGAAGCTCCCGAACTCGTGCCGAAGTGATCTCCATGAGCTTCCACTTCTTGTACAGCAACTCCATGTTCTGGTCCGCCTGGCCTTCCTCCTTCGAGACTTCCCCTGCCGGCACTGTGGACGCTTGGCTGGGTGCTTCGCCTTCGACCTCCTCAATCTGCATCTCCAGTTGCAGCATCCCTTGCCCTTGTCGCGGGAGTAACACACTGAAGCTTTTCTCCGTAGCCTGCCCCCCTGGCGCCACATGCCGGATGCGGAATCCCACCTGCTGCCTGCGGGGTGTGTCCGCCGCCGTGTTCAGCATCAGCCAGTCCTCCCAGTCCCTGTACTTCGCCGCCTGGAACTGTGCGAAGTCCTCCTCGTCCCTTTCCGCTTGTCGTCTCTCGTCTCTCCTCCTCTTCACGTTCCCGTAGTTGTCTCCGCTCCGCACTTCTGTCCCTTTGCATCTCTTGCTCATCCTCATTCAGCTGGTCGATGGTGGGCTCCGTCTCCTGTATCGCCGTGGCCGCCACCTCCACCGTGGGTCTGGTCCTGGGCTGCAGCTCCTCACAACTCAACAGGATATTTTCCGCCATCGTCACCCATGAGTCCGGATCAGCCAGGCATTCACCCTGAAGTAGCTGTGGCCTCGTTTCATGGATCATCGCATTCACCTGTTGCAGGGCCTCCCCACTCTCCAAATTTTCGTCCTCCACTCCCCTTTCCTGGAGCCTGTGCTGTAGGAGGCGTGCTCGCCGTTGCCGATCACGGGGGTCCATTTGCCGCAGCCCATCACGAAGCCACTCCACACAGTCTCGCCATCGTTCTCGCCGTCCGCTTTCCATCGTCATCTGCATGAGCAAATGATCCTCCTCATCATCGTCCTCCTCCACCTCGACCCCTCACGACGTCCCGGTTCCGGATCGTGAAGTGTTGCGTCACCAGCCGCGACATCTCCACGAAGAGTCTCCCCAGAACCTGCAGCATGGCCACCGTCATCACTTGGAGGTCCGCTGCATTGAGCCCTCTGATGAAGGCCTGCCTGTCAGACTCACCTTCCGGCGGTAGCACACTGTCGGTGCGCATGAGTTCACCGGGTCCCGCTCACCCTAGGATGTCCAGCCACATGGCCACCGCGTCCTCAATGCTGATCGGCTGCGGGTTTCCATGCACCAAGGTGTGTCCCGCCCTGGGAGTCGTTGTTGCCGCCGTGCCTCTTCCTCCCCGCGCTCCGCTTTTGGGTCCGGGCACTCCACCACGGCTGCTCCAAGCGGCAGCTTCCCGGGCTCGTTCAGCACAGGCCGACGCCGACCTCCATGGTGGTGTTGTCCTTCCCCGTCGGCTTCTTGATCTCCTCGGGCTTCTGCTGCGTCTCCTCCGCCGTCCTTCGGGTCGTTCTCTAGCAGCCCTTTCACTTCTAGCTGTTGGGGTCCTGCGATCATGTGTTTCCCTGCTTCGTTCCATAAGGCCGGTGACGTCCCCCTCCTCCTCGTCTTCTCCATGCCCCTGGGTCCCTTGTTGGGTCGCCGGGCCTTGTGGCGGCGTCGTCGAGGATGATGCCCCGGTTGTGGACTGCTCCATGCACACCTGTTGTGGTTGTCTCCTGGGTCTTTTCCTCCGCAGGCAGTCTGGCCCCTCTGTCAGCATCCGGTGCCGTCTGTCCCAGCTCCATGCAGATCTGGTCCTGAGGTTCCGCAGCCCTTCGCTTTTCCACCCAATGGTGGCCTCCCTCTCGTCCACATACTCGTCCCAGAGTTCCTCATCGATCCACTCTGCCAGCGGGCCCAGGTCCTCGTGCATTTCGTTTTCATCAGTAAAGGTTAGGGTTTAGGGTTTAGGGTTTATGGGCCTTTATTAGGGTTCCTTATATGAATCCTACTATTTTGGTGTTATAGGCCCAGGGTTTCTTAATCAGGTTCCTACATTAGGCTTTTTGGGGGAAGCCCTATGAGGGTACTGCCCTCAGCCCGTAACAGTCTATTACAAGGGCCTGAATAATCAGAGTATATAGGGTTTTGGGACCGATTATACTTATAATCATAAAAAGGAACGCCCACAAGATAGTATAGGTCATCATTGAAGCCCCAATAATATATATATATATATATATATATGTATATATATATATGTATATATATATATATATGTATATATACATATATGTATATATATATATATGTATATATATATATATATATACATATAAATGTATGTATGCAGATATATATGTATATATATATATATAGATATGTATATATATATATATGTATATATATATGTGTATTATATATATATATATGTATGTATGTATATGCTTTTTTGTTAGGGGAAAGTTTAGGGTTAGACAACCCCCCACCTTTACCGGATCCTGCGCACCGGACACTCTCTACGGACCCTCAACTTTTCGGATCCCTCTTCGAGGACTCCTGAGTATGTCTACCCCTTGCTTGTGAGCAGCCCCCAGAAGTTCAAGCCATGACCCCTCAACCCCGAACCACTGAGAAGTTATATATAACAACTTATATATGGATATTAGTATATATAATAACTTATATATAGGTATTTGCATGAAACAGGCTCGAAAATTGTTGACCCAACAGCGATCTAGACCATGATCGTAAGCCAAGGGACGAATCGCATCAACCCAGCTTGCCCAGGCAGTATCGTTACGCATTTCCTGGAGCACACCAGGGGTTAGGAGGTGTTGGGGTTTCGTGTATATAGTGTTTGAGGTTTGGGGTTTAGGGGTACAACGTCGGTGACCCTTGTTTCCACATGCCCCGCTCATGTTCAAAGCTGAAACATGCTACGCTGTGGGCGGCTGAGCAATCCCGTCAAGGCAAGCTATCTAAAATCAGGGCCTCAATAATTAGAATGAGGTTTTGGGGCCGATTATATAGAAAAAGAAACCCCCAACCCTCTAGTAGGTTATCCCACCATGGGGTTCCATAACATGGGTTTCAGAAGGGGTCTACGTAGGGTGTTAGGGTTGGGGATCGAAGAATCTGACTAGCGTTCCGGTGGGTTTCTAGTACCCTAAGTAGATGCTCAGGCCCCCACAGTGTAGGGTTCAGGGTTTAGGGTTTAGGGTTTAGGGTTGCATATGAAGGTCTACAGCTTTTCCTGAAAGTGCAACAGTAAGGCACGCACTTCGGCGAAAGTTCTACTGGGAGCAATGGTGAACCCAGGCTGTCAGGATTCCTCTGAGAGAAACACCTTCACAAGGACTGAACCAGACAACCCTAAACTCCAAATGCAACCCTGAAACCCACAAACCATCTAAACCCTAAACCCTAAACCCTGAACCAGATAACCGAAACCCACAACCATCGAAATTTCGAACCCCAAAGCCGAACCCCAAAGTATGAACCCTGAACCCCAGACGACCCATAGACTCCGACTCCCTCCATCACACCATTATACCAAAATGAGGGTACCTCTGATCTTCAGCAACCCCCCACCTCCCCTAGGCCCTATATAAACAAAGCCAACAAATCCAGCTATACATTCCTGCGTGGCCCTCTACAAGACCCTGCGAAGCCTCCTATGAAGCCGTAATAAGGTACTCCAAATCCGAACCCCGTCCCTGAACCCGAAACACTAAACTTAAAAGACAACGTCATGGATTGTGACCGCAAGGGTTTTGCACATGTCTTTGTGGGCATGACGGTGCTGTGGGTGGCTAGAACCATGCGTTTTGCAGAGTCTGCGGCAGCAGGAACGAAGAAGAGGTGTCGGAATGCTGGTGTGTTGCTTGGTGTGGTACGCAAGGCATCAGGAGCAGCACACATCTCAAAGGGCCTGGCAGGCGTCTTTTGGGAGTTGGGGACACTGCATGCCTTTGTGCGTATGCACGTTATGCGTGTACAGGAGTAAGCATACTGCAGCAAGCAGGTGCTTATTGACATTGCTGCCCCCTGTCCTTCGTGCTCACATTGAACGACACAAAACGTCTCTGAACGAGCGCCAGAACTGGTCCGGTTAGGAGACTGTGTGCCGGCTTGGCTCTCGCAACTGATGCATAGAACTCATAGCACCACAAGACATGACACGTTCAGCAAGCACTCGGACTTCGAAGCCCGGATTACATCGATAAAGACTCATTTTGGTGCGGGGCCGCCGCTTCTTCCCGCAGTGCTGCGCTCGGGTTGTCTTCGGCAGCTTCTTCAAAGAGGTGGCTGGCACCCACGACGCTCCCACCGTTCGAATGCACTGCTAGCACGGACGTCATCATCGTTCGACCATGGAGGCTCGCACCTTTCGCAACCACTGGCAGCGGAGACGCAATCAGTCATGCTGTGCACGCACGAGGGGAACAGGCGATTCTGGATGCTGTGGACACTCGCGCGTGGAAGTGTTTGTGGCGACTAAACCTCTCACCGCTCAGCACTGTAGCTGGCATCCCTAAAGCGCGAAGAAACACCGCGGTGACAATTAGCGTCGCTAGCCTAAACTCTGAACGCTGAACCCCTGAGCCCTAAAGACTAAACCCTAAACCCCCCAGACCTCTATGAATCCCTTAAACCCTGAACCCCTAGACCCTTAACCCCTAAACCCTAGACTCTCAACCCCGAAACCCCTAAACCCTAAACCCAGACCCACTTTCGGAAGCCTCGGCGCTCTTTTCAAGGCACACACCCGTGGTCCGGTACCTCTTCGAAAGCTCCGATGGGCTCTGTGAGGGCCCAAAACAGCTGAAGCTACTTCAAGGCTTCCTTAAGGGAGTATTATGAGGGTTGCTATAAGTTACTTCAAGGCTTCCTGAAAGGAGTACTATAAGTGCTGCTATAAGGCCGTTGGTGTCTAACGGTTTAGGGTTTTCTTCGTGAAAGGGCTGAGGGCTTCGCGCGTAGGGCTGAGGGCTCAGCTCGCGTAGCGCTTTGTTAAAGCTTTGCATGGTTTTCGTGTTACAACACCCAAACAAAGTTTGCACAACCCTGCCGTCTGGAAAACCGGACGACATGGTGGGAGAGAAAAAAGTAATGGCATTCGGATTCAATCGTTTTGTAGTTCTTGATGAATCAGAATCTCGACCTCGATTCGTAAATCTGCAGGGCTCAGCTGATACCTAGCTTGGCTTCGGTGTAATTTGTTTAACACATTTGGATCCTGGATCCTGTTTAGGGTAAGCACAGGCCAAGGTGACATGCCCTTCCTACCTTACTACCATGAACCTTTCCAGTGTTTCTTGATTGCTGTCAGGTTTTTCAGAGATGACCCTATAGGAGTGCAGCAACTAAGTAAACTAGGATTCTACGAAGCATTATATGGGTTTGATGTGAAAAGGGACCACAAAAAAAGACACGAGTAGCACAGGGTCTTGGGGGCATCTCAAAATACCGTCACATGGGGATTCTGAGGTGTGGTCGCCACACATTCGACCTCCGTACCATCTTCGCATGCCTACTTGTTTTGCGGATCGAGTAAGGAGGACCTCGGATTTCTAGAGCTTAAGCCCCGTTAGGCTTCGGGTTCAAGGCTTCGGCTTTTGCATGCTTGGGATTTAGGGTTTGGGGGGGTTCGGGTTTAGGGGTTAGGGTTCTAGGGTTTTCGGGTTTAAGCTGTAGGATGTTGAAAGCTAACCTGCGAGCCAGGGTGCGTGATGTACTCTGGCTGGCTCTGACAAGGCCGACCATTTGCAAGGTTCCTGCCGTAAGGGCAGCCCTGCACCTGGGAGGGTACCCTAGCAACGACCAAAACTGCTCGGCTGCTTCCTCTGACAACGCTACTACTGTATTGATGCAAGAAGCACCACCACCACCACGACAACAACATGGACTGCCACCGCCAAGGAGATCAAAAACACTCGGAAATCACATCACATGCAATGCATCAAGCGGCAGAGATCTGGTCTCCCCCGGGCACTCTGCATTGGCACGTCTCCTTGGATTCTGAGCTTTGGGAAGTATGACTTTCTTTTTTGGAATCCCGGCTTCACGTGGTGGTGTCCAGGGTTCAGGCCTGGGGGTTCGAGCGCCTCGATTTCCGTGTTGCGGAGTTCGAGTTCACCTGTTGGGGTTTGGGGCTATGGATTCGGATCTCAAACAGGTGCCTGTCTATGACAGTAGATAGCGACATGAATTGTTGGTTTGGGTTTTAGGTTAAGCCTAAGCTTCAACCTTAAACCCTGAAACCCTAAACCCTTAACCCTATGTTAAGGCTTCTTCGGGACAAATCCAATACTCAGGAACTTCAGACCAATATTATATGTTAGTATACATTATATATATATATATACTATTACATATTATATATTATGAATTATATATTATGAATTGTATATTATGTATTACTATATAATATATTACTGTTATATAATGTATATTACGAATTATATATATATATATATATATTATCTATATATATATATATATATATATATATATATTCTATTATATTATCCTTTAGCACCTCCTCCAAGGCTCGGAGCAGAGGAGGCGCACGCTGAAGCCGAGGCCGCCCTGAGCTTCCCAGCGGGCTCCAAAACCCCTTCATTAAGGGATCCTTTAAGGGATCTATAAAGGATCCATAAGGGATCCTATAAGGGATCCTATAAGGGATCTATAGGGTTTAGGGGATTCTAATATCCCTTACTTCAGGAATATACCTTAAATTATAGTAGGATCCCCAATATGATTTGAGGAATATTCCTTGATTAAGGGATGTTGGAGTCCCTGAGCTTCAAAGCGGAGGCGGAGAGGACGCGCTGCGCAGTGGGGCGTAGGGTTTAGGGGATTTACTGGTTTTGGGGTTTAGGGGTTTAGAGGGTTTAGGGGTTGAGGGTTTAGGGGTTTAGGGGTTGAGGGTTTAGGGGTTTTAGGGGTTTTAGGGGTTTAGGGGTTTAGGGATGAGGGCTTTTGCGTTTTAAGGTTTGGGGTTTTAGGGTTTAGGGCTTGGAGGGTCTAGGGGTTTCGGGGTTTAGGGTTTAGGGTTGCTTCGAGTCTTACAGCATTTCGGGTTGACGGTTTTGGGTGTATCAAGGAGTGTTTAGCAAAGTGTTCCGGAGGATGAGGGGTGCAAGAGATTCTTTGTTCAGGGCTTAGGAGATCCAGGGGCTTCTGGGGTCTCAGGTTCCGGGGTTTATCGACTTTAGAGCTTGAGGACTAACATATTGGGGACAAAAATATTTTTCCCCAATATGTTAGGGTTTAACGACTTTAGAGTAGAGCTTGAGGTGTCTTAAGGTTCGGGAATTCGTGAAGGGAGCTGCGCAGGTTTTCGGGTCTAGGTGTTCACACAGGATTCGGTGGTTTGTTCTGGATTCACGGCGTAGGATGTACCTTGTGAAACATAGCAGCACGTTCCTACTGTGGTGCGGTTTCAGCTTTAGAATTTGGGGTTTAGGTTGTAAGGGTCCGGAGTGTATGGGTCTGGAATCGGTCGGGAGACCCAAGTACCGCATGGGGGCGTGGCCGGAGATTCTCGTGGACGGATTGTAAAGGCTACAGGACCCACCAATATGAGTATCCATAGCCGTCCATAGCCCGAAACTCTACAACCTAAGATACGAATCCATTGCCTTTGCCTGCTAGCGCCACGGGAACAAGTCGAGCTGACAGATCAATGGATAGAAAGTTATAGAGAGCGAGAGAGACAGAGAGAAAGACAGAGACAGAGAGAGAGAGAGAGGGACATAGATGGATAGATAATCTGGTACCATATAATATGATGTAATGTCATATAAGAACATGTATATATATATATATATATAGGAATAGAGATATAGAGATGTAGACCGGGCGACCTGGACAGCTTGTTGTCTGCTGCACTCGAGACCCTCCGCCAAGCCGCATCCGCTGCGTACTCTGGAATTTTCGTGTAGGAGCTGCAGAGGTGCGCCCTGGGAATCAAACTAGCACGATGGTTGCAGGAAGGATCCGAAGAAGGAGTCAGTTGCCCACACTCCCGGCGGCGATGTGCAAAACGTGAACGAAGCCCGAAATTTCGGGCGGGAAAGTGGTAGCAGAAATCCATGCAGTGGCATCACTGATCAAGAGCAGCACCATCCATTATCATCAACAGAAACAGCAGTAGCATTGTGGTCGTCATTGTCATCGTCATCGTGGAGGTCATCCTGATCATCATCATAATTACTGTCGTCATCATCGTCATGATCATCTTCATGAATGGCGACAACAGAAAGAAAAACAGCACCAAGAGTGATACTGCTAGGAACAGTTGCCGTAGCACTAGTAGCAGCAGCAGCAGTCGTAGTAGTAGGAGGAGGAGGCGGAGGAGGGAGAAGCAGCAGCAAGGAGCAGGAGCAGGAGCAGGGAGCAGGAGTGGGAGCAGGAGCATCAGCAGGAGCAGTAGAAGTAGTAGTCGTCGTCGTCGTGAAAGTCGTCATCACAGCAGCAGCAGCAGCAGCAGGAGCAGGATAAGGAGGAGTAACAGTAGCAGCAACAGCAGCGGTAGCCTTCGTAGTAGCAATCGTCGGCATCGTCGTAGTCGTAGTCGTCGTCGTACTCCTCGGTCGTAGTCGTAGTCGTCGTACTCGTCGTCGTAGTCGTCGTAGTGGTCGTCGTCGTTGCAGCGACGTTGCAGTCGTCGTCGCTGTCATGACTTCTATTGCTAGAATCAAGATTTGTTGTGCTATCATGTTCAGTGTTGTTGTTGCTCATAAGCCGCAGGCACGGAAAGAGCAACATCGCAAATACATTGTGCCAAAACCCTGCTGTGAGGCCAAGCGACACATCCGCGCAGCCCTGGATGCTTTGGTTGCCTACGAAGAACCTCGCAGGCCACACTCTTCAGTGCTGTTCGAACGACTATCTAAGCCATCAAATCCGGAAACCATAAGCCACAAAATCCTGCTGCACGAAACTCTGCCTTCACATGGTTGAGTATGTGTGAGTCCACAAACTCTCAAGTTGAAATAACACGCAATCGTGAAGATCGTATCGGTCGCAGATAAGGTGGTGCCGCTCCGCCCTCACATCACTGGATGGATGGGAAGCTTAGCTGGACATCCGCCTGAGAGTCTATGCATGGCTCTAAGAAACTTAGAAATATTTGGACTAAGTAAGCACCATGCATTGCAAAATGATGAAGGAATACGACGAAACAGAGTCAGAGTGATGACGATGATCAAAGTGACGTATGATCATGGTGGTGGTGCTGACAGCAGGAAAACGAAAAAGCCCGGCGTCCACATCTTTGTCGTCGTCATGGCCGACGCAGCTGTTGTTGCTCTCAGATTCTCATCAGCGCCAGAAAAACAATACGATCTTGAGCGCCAGTATGATCGCAATCATCATCTTTATCATCATCGCGGTCAATGTCGATGCAACCATCGTCATCCTCATTGTTGTCTTTACGGCCATCAACATCATGGTCGGCCTCATCATGACGATCCTTATATGGCACGTGCAATCATCATCATCCCCCATCATCATCTTCCTCTCGGTGTGCAAGCAGCGATTGCAAAAGAAAGACACAACTGCAAGACCAGCCTGAGGTATCTCAACATGGAGAGGTCCTCGGGCTCGGCAGTGGGGTCGTTGGCATTGGCGGCCAAATCGTCACACGACCTTACACGCGACAGATGTAACAAAATTCTGGTCGACTGCTGCTGATGTGGGTGTTCCGGGAGTTGGGGCAGCCGCCCGGCTCAAAGCGAGGAACTGCCCGCCTCTGAACTGCGCAACTCGAACCCCCTAAACCCGCAAAATCTGTTAAGTCGAAAGCCGAGGGACGGATTTTCCTCGTCGATTACGTCGCTCAGCTGCAGCAATCGAGTGCCGAGCAGCTCACTCACCTGGCGGAGGACTTTGGCGAACTCTGCCCAAAGAGTCAGGTACTCATAACCCTAATGCGAGTAACCATAAGAAGAAGAGCTCAAAATACTAGTAGCAGTAACAGTAATAATCGAAATAATAGTAATGCAATAGTAATATTAAACATACTAATAACAATGATAAGCATCACAAAACTCCTTCAGGTATTTCGAGCATGAGCTGTGGCTCTCTAGTTTGCCCTGTACCTGGTGAACCTCCTGTCCTTGGGCAGCCGCCGTTTGAGCTCCAACACTCTGCATAACCTACCTACACTGTCCGGCATCATGCTAGTTACAGCAGCAACATCAGCAGAAGAAAACTTAATAGTGAAGAAGGGTATAAAATTGAACGGGACAGCTGAAGCACACGCTCATTCCGGATTGCAAGACGGGCCACGTCATCCACCCAGACGCCATATTTTGCATCGTCACTGGGCAGCTGTGAAGTTTGGGCAAACGGGCTGAGGCATCTGGTGTGCTCAAAGGATTTAGAAGTGATGTCCATTAAAGGAAAGCTTACTAATTACAAACATACCCTGCCAGCCGAAGTGCTGCACAGCAGCCCTCTAATTGCCTGGTTCCGTTCACCGAAGAAAAGCCGCAGAAACATGCGTCCGACTACTCAACCGCTCAAGGCGAAAACAGCCAGCGTGCCCGGCACAACGTTCGGTTGCAACTAGCCTATCTTTTTCACTCCTAGGAGGCTACCTTGTACAAAATCCTCCCAAACTCCAGGCACCGCACGTGGATCCACGGCAAACGAAAGGACTCAGAGGTCTCACTCTTCGTTTGACGCAGTCTGCGACTCTTCACCGGGCTGGTTTCCAAGTTTCCTACTCCTTCAGCTCCTAACAAGCAGAACCATCCTGTCTAACTCAAACGGTTTAGGGCTTTAGGGTTTAGGGTTTAGGGTTTTGAACTCTTGTGGAACACCTAGCAGAAGGACTGCAAACAGCCTAAGACTCAATCTTCAGAATCTTCAGAAGCTTCATGTAGGCCCCTGGATGGTACACCCACCCTAAAGCAAAGGGAGTTTATCAATCAGAGGGTCTAGTATAGAAGCCGTAATTATGAGAATAATAGTTTTGATGTCCGCTGTACTGCAAATTTAGCAAGGAGCCTAGGAACCTCAATGCATACTCTTACCTGTTATTCCGACCGCTACATTAAACTTGGAAAACCATCTGAAAGCCGATATGACGCTGTTTAAAAACGCTTGTAACCCCTTATATACCTTTGGCATTTTGCAATACTGGTAGTTCTAGAAATAAAGATCCCTTTGTAGGCCCCGAAAACAATACGACATCCTTGTAAAAAGGACCCTAAACGAGATCCTAATAGAAGGGCCGCCCACAAACCCCCAAAAGCTTAGAGCCCAAAAAAAACAAAACCCCAACAGCCCAAAAGCTCCAAAACCGTAAACCCCTAAAGCCCCCCCCACACTAACTTTCCATCGCCCAAGGCTCTCATCGAATCCCGGCTCGAAGAGCTCTGCCTGGTGACCCGACGGCACCAGGATCACAAATTCCCGCGGCCCTGGCACCTTAAAGCCCCAATTTGTGCTCCCTATGGTAGCCCTGAAAGCAGTGTCGTGCAGTATAGCATTCAAGTACATGGTACGAAGATGTGTGAAACAATAATCTATATATATATATAGAGAGAGAGAGAGAGAGAAACTGCGTAGCTCAAAGCCTCAGCCCTAAACCCCACGAGCTCTAAACCGAAAGCCCCCCTTGCCCTTAACCCCAGAAGCCCTAAACCCGAAAAGCTCTAAACCCCACAAGCTCTAAACCCCTCCAAAAGCTCTAAACCCCAAAAGCCCCAAACCCCCAAAAGCTCTTAATCCCCAAAAGCTCTATATCCCCTTCGTGAAGGGGGCGTCTTTGACGGGGGCGTCTTTCTCTGGGCCTCGTCGATGGCCATGGTCCGGATGGACTGAGCTTCGGCTTCCTGAAGCAAAGATGGAAAAGTGGCCGTTTAGGGCGTTAGGTGTTTTAGGGTTTAGGGTTTTTAGGTGCTTTTCGGGTTTTAGGGTTTAGGGCTTTAGGGTTTTTAAGTGTGTTTAGGGCTTTTAGGGTTTTTAGGGTTTTTAGGGTGTTTGTGTTTTTAGGGTTTTGGGGCGTTCAGGGTTTAGGGCTTTAGGTTTTGGGTTTTAGGGAAGCGAGGATGGAAAAGCGCCCGCTTGTTGAGGGTCTATATGCTCTTAATACTTCGAAAAAAGTGCCACCTTTATTACGAGTGCTTATAGGGTTTTACGCACTGTTAGTATGTAGAAGTGGCCCCGCAGTGAGTAGACTAGGGCTTTTAAAGAGTTTTGTCGAGACTGATCGCTTTTATATGGTATGCTTCACAGCAGAAAAAATTAGGATATGGTTCCTGAAAAATGGGCTTAAAGGATTTTTGTTGGATTGTTTTCGGGTTCTAGATAGGTGCTTTGCTCATTGAAACAGGGTTTTGGGGTACGTTCTACTGTCATGATAATGAGGAACCGGATTCGGTAGTGGTTTTGCTTATGATAACATGTCAGTATAGTAATGCTATGCAGCACAGGAGTCTAATATAGGGACCTTCATAATTACCTATACTACTCTGGGGTATACTGCACCTCCCACCTCCCACCTCTTCTATTCTAATGATTAAGGCCCCTATCTTTACCACCCTGAGATTGTGGCAAAAGCATCCTTCCCAGGCCACAAGATACAAGAAAAACTCACTAAGTCCACATCGCCAAAACCCGACGAAGCCGTCACAAAACCTTACAAATGCCCTTGTAACAGAAAGACAACAAACAATACCCCCCCTATAAAGCCTCTGGACTACCCCAGAAACCCTGTGGGGCTTTGTTGAAGTGAGACAGCCACAAATACACTTCGAACAGCTATAGTTTCAGCCATCTGCAGGTTACGTTCTCGTGAGCTGTCGACCTAACGTCCGTCCGCAGGGTCTCTAGCAATTCAGTAAAAGGCTTGTGGGTTTCGCGGCTGACACCCCACTCCACACGCTAACTGGCGAGGCGCCCAGCCGCCACCGGCTGTTGGTGCCATGAGCACGACACGCCGGGAATCCACATCCCACACGAAACCTTTGCCGCAGGGCAGCAGTGCAGGGTTTAAGGTACAGGACTAAGATCTTGTTCAGAACACGGCTCATGGTTCAGCATGCAGGTGACTGCACACAGACAAGTTAACTGCTGACATCACTGCTTGGTCTAGCCGCTTTTCGCGATAGCATGGGAACCACTTAACAAGTAGCCCAAACAGGAGTACGTGCTGCGGTGATTATGAGGATCTGTGAATCGTCAGCTCAAACCCCCAACTGTAAACCCACCGAACCTCCAAAAAATCGAAGCTGTGCTCAGTGCTAAGCATGAACCCGACCTCGACGCCCGAAACCCAACATGACAACCTCAATTTCGAAAGCTTGAAGCTCAAACCTCAAACAACTAAACCCTGGCGCCCTCACGCCCTAGCCTAAGCTACGCACCATGCTAGAAGCCCAACAATCACCCGCCACCGGCCACAAGGCCTTGGTATCCTCCGCACATGGTTGTCGACACGTCTTTCAACAAGGTGACGAAAGGGTCCTGCTGCGTCTTCGTCGGCTGAATCTGTGTATATGTGCTGGCGACATCCAGAGACAGGCAAACATTGTGTGCATGATATATATGTTGTGTATATATATATATATATAGATATATGTAAACACATGCATGTGTATGTATACATGCACATGCGTGCTTCTGCTTAAACGCACCTATGTGCACGTATGTGGGTATAAATATATGTATGTATGTATGTATTTATGTATGTGTATATATCCATATGTCTACATGTCTGTGCGTACATATGTACATATGTACATGCATATACATATGTATATACAAGTAACTATGAACATGTTTCTCAACGTACACAAGCGCATACATGTTTAAAATGTATATATGTACATGTGCAGATAGGTATAGATGTATGGATGTACAGATGCACACATGTGTACTACATTTTCAACACGTACGCGCGTATGCATGTACCCTTGTGCGTGCAGTCAGACATGCAAAAGGACCACTGGTGCATGTTGGATCTTGGATCTTGGGCCCTGGCCTCGTTTCAGCATAAATACTGGACTGTAAGGAACTATCCCAATTGTTGGTTTCAGTACAAACACTGAAATATGCTGAGCTATGTGTTGTTGGATGAAACGCTTCGAACGGCCGGAGATGGCAATCAAACTACAGAGGTAGGTCTGTGTTTTGCACAGACCTAGGTAGGAAGGTCGGCATGTAGGTAGGTCTACATGTGGTATAACAGTAAGTATGTATCTATGCGTGCGGCGTCCATGATTACATATGGCTTTGCCTCCAGGAAGGTAACTGCACGGACATAGACGTCGGCAAAATTTATAGAGAGAGAGAGAGAGAGAGAGAGAGCGAGCCAAACAGACACAGCGATAAATAGATAGATAGATAGGTAGATAGGTAGTTAGGTAGACAGATCGACAGGGAGATAGATAACTAGAGCAGGCAGAAAGATAGGAGAATCATAGCTAGCTACACTGCGCTACGTCGGATAATGCAACATGGAAAGAAGTTAGATAAAAGCCACATGATGCCAATTTGAAACCTCACAAGGTCATATACTGACAGAACATGATGCTTTCCGACACACCTGATATTGAATGACACAAGATGCTGCTGTATGACAGCATCTGGTATGCTCTACCATCTATACTATCTGATATGCTGTCGCCTGTTCATGCTACGAGTACACACTCTCTTTCGGCTCCAGCATCGTGAGGTAGACGACGATCGTCATCCCGGGGATGAGGATGCCTCGGAAGACGGGATCAGGGTTTTGGCGTTTAGGCATCAGGGCTTTAGGGCTTCAGGTTGAGGGGTTCGCCGCTCGCTTGTACGTGCACAGACCATTTAAAGCAAAGGCTACCCGGTAAAAAAAACAGCAGGGGCTTCAAGAGATTCACAGGAGCATAACAATCAATAACATCTTACTCGTATGACCTCGACGCGAGTACATGACTAGATCTATATACACACGCCAATCTCTGCTTGATTGGCTTAGGGCCCCTTGTTGGGTCAAAACTCAGGGTTCGCATGTTCCGCTTCCGCTCGGCATGTTTGGGCGATTGCTTCGTATCTGAGAGTTTAGGACTCCGACCTGAATATGAGGGATTGGGCCCCGGCTGCAAAACCTCTAGACCCCACTCCCCACACCCAAACCATAATCCCAAACCTTGAAATCCCCAAACCCAAAAAGTCAGAATATCCTCAACCCTAAAACCACAGTACCTGATCTGATTTTTTAGGCATGCCTAAAAAACCCTAAAACCCTGAACCTTAAGGACTTCCTAAACGATCCCGAAACCCGACGCCCCCCCCCCGGGGCTTCAAGGCAGCCCTGGCCTTCCAGAGACTCCAATATACCCCTTAATTAAGGAATATACCTAGGGTTAGGGTTTCTTTAAGGGATCTATAAGGGATCTATAGGGTTTAGGGGATTCTAATATCCCTTAATTAAGGAATATAATTTAAATTATAGTAGGATCCTTAATATGATTTAAGGAATATTCCTTAATTAAGGGGTATTGGAGTCTCTGGGCTTCTTGCGGTGTAGAGAATTGACAGCCAGCGACACCCAAGCCAGAAGCGGACGTTATGGTTTAAATTCAGTTTTAGGGTTTGTGTTAAGTTTTAGGGTTCGGGCTCTAGAGAAGCGGACTTATTGTTCAACTTAAAGTTTTAGGGTTTTGTTCGATCCTTGAAAGACGTGCGGATTAGGCTACCCGGGGCTTGACGGGTGTCGGATACTTCTCCCAGCCTGCTTACAGGATCATGGGACTTAGTTACTAGGGTTATAATTAGGGTAACTATAATAATGACTCCTTCTCACCCCAATTAAGGTACTTATAACCTTACAGGGCTTCGTGCTAAGAGCCGCCTGAAAACACCCCCACCTGTCTCCCCTAAAAGCCATGAGTGCCTAACCCTAGATGGGTGGTTGTCAAAACTAGGGTCCCTTTTTGGGTCCCTATTATAATACGGCACCTATTATTTAGGGCACCCAAAAATTTTGACAACCACCCAAATCCTACAACCCTGGATGCTCAACCCAAGACCCTAGACCCAGAACCCTAAACCCTCTAAGTGTTGAACCCTAAACCCTGAACCCACAAACCCTCATCGAGAAGCTGTCCAAGCTCCTATATCCCTTAATATACCGGAAATCATATTAGGGATCCTAACTATAATAAGGCATGCTTCTTAATTGAGGGCATGTTGCCCTTATACGAGCCCTTAGAGGAGCCCTAATAGCTCCATCCTAAGGGGATATTGGAGTTTTTTGAGATCCCCATACCCTAAACCCTAAACACCGGATGATATCAGGGATCCTACTATAAGGTATACTCCTTAATTCAGGGATATATCATATAAGGGATCCCTACTATGATGTAAGGAATACTCCTTAGTTAAAGGGATATTGGAGTCTCTTTCCAAGCTCCAGCGGCTCATGCACACTTATAATACTAGGGCTACTAGGGCCTCTATAATTGAAGGTAGCCTCCCTAATTAAGGGGGTATCGGGATCTCTGGGTCCAGCGGCTCATGCACACCGACTTCAGGTCCGCGCCACGCCAGCGCCTTGCATTCGGGGAAGAGCTCGGGGGCTCTGCTCTTGGGGATCCCAGAAGACTCCACATATCACATCCCTGAATTCCGGGTTCAGGGTTTGGGGTTTAGGGGTTTCGGGTTTAGGGTTTAGGGGTTTAATGTTCTTCGGGCATCCCAAAAGACTCCAATATCCCTTAAAAAGGGATCTATTAGGGCTCCTCTAAGGGTTCGTATAAGGGATCTGAATCCTAGTAGGGATCCCTACTATGAATTAGGGTATATTCCTTAATTAAGGGGTATTGGAGTCTCTTGGATGTTTGAAGCCCATTGTAGGGCCTAGCATTTGGGAATTAGGCTTTATGACTACGGTTCGGGGTTTTTTCGATTCTTGCTGCACAACGGAAAATCAATAGGTGCGTGTGCAGGCGCAGTCGCCGAAATTCCTTACCTTTGGTAGGGAATGGGAATGGAAGAATGGTCCTGGTAGTAATAGTAGTCATAATTGTATCCACTCCTCCATTCCCTACTAACCAAAAGTAAGATTCGGGCAGAGTCTAACACGACTCCAGGACATCCCATCTATGTCAAACTGTTATAAATGCGCAAGAAACGGGATAACACGGCTGTGAGCCAAACCTGTCGTAATCTAAGGAAGGTGGACTTTGGGTACAGGAGGCAGCTGCGGCTACTGCCACATTGCTCCAGCTGACCTGGACACCTAGGTCTCTTGATTCAGAGAGACTTTGGACGGGAGCTTTAACAGTTTAACCCTAAGCCCCAAGCCCTAAACCCTAAGCAGTTTAGACGAGGTTTCTGTCGTCGTGGCTGTCGGAGTAGCATCCGTACAGAGAAGGCCCCGCTTGAACTGTCCTTTACAAGTTTTCGCATTGAACACCAGCGACTCCCATGAACAAAGTATTGTCTGAGTAGCCCAACCCATAAACGGACTTCCCGAACTCTTCCCTGCTGACCGTTCTGCGAAGTACCCGGTGAACTTACACGCGCTTGCACGTGGAACAATAAACTGCGCAACCTGAAACCCTAAACCCTGACAAAAAAATAAAAGCCTGCAAAAAATAGAAAACCTCTGAGGTATCGCTTTAGTAGGGTTTCCACAACACAACCACCTGAAACTGCTGCCTCAAAACCTAAACCCTAAACCCCCTAAAGCGACGTGAAACTGCTGCTCATCCCGCCACGCCTCACAGGAGGCATCGGTAGCGGATCCAGCTGGTGAACCTTGGCTGAACAACTCCCTGCGCAAGAGTATTAGGGTTTAGGGGTTTAGGGTTTAGGATTGAGGGGTTTAGTTTAGGGTTTAGGGGTTTAGTTGAGGGTTGAGGGTCTTCCAACTCCCGCGCCCCAAAACCCTGCACCCCCAAAAGCCTGAATACCAAACTTCGCTCAGCTGCGAACCCCCAAAGGCTGAACTCAAAGCCATGAATGTCCGAAGCCGAAAACCCCAACACGGCCCTAAGGAAACCTAAACCTCAAAAACCCTAAAAACGCCAAAAACCCAAAAGCCCAAAGCTCCACAGTGACCCCTCTCGTAACCCAAGTAGGGTAGCCCTAAGAAGCCCTGAACCTCTGTTGCGGCTCCGGGGGCGAGGTGGCGGCCCGGGGTTGTCGCCAAGGCATCGAAGAGCAGGTCGTCAATGTCCTACGGCTTGTGGGTTTAGGGTTAGGTTTTAGGGTTTACCTTCACCCCAAGTAACATACCTTTTTAAGGACTTATATAAAGAAATCATATTCGGGAACCTTAAAAAGGCAGGTTCCTTAGGGTCCAGGTAGTGGCTTAAAACTTTTGTTTAAAGGGCTTGGGGTATTACCAGGATGCTCTGGTGACAGCTCCGAGGCTAAGCCCATCGGCCTGAAACATGCTTGGCAATACACTTTCAGAGGATGGAAACTACCCTCGTCTACGCCCTCAACCGTCGTTTATAGCTTGTAGACATATAAAGATACGTATATATGAAGTAAAAGGATGCCGATGTTGGACCCGAATTTGAACCCTAGACGCACTGATCCTGATTACAAGGGCCCTGCAGAAAACTTCAGGAAGGGATTTTTTGGAAGCCTGAAATACCATCCATGTGGGTCGCTCAACCCCTCAACCCTGCACCCCGAACCCCTAAACCCTTCAAAGACCCTACACCTCCATACCCTGAACATCAGGGGGTCCAGGATGATTCCCAAAGCCACGGCATTCAGGATCAGCTCGGTGACGTTGACCTCGAGCTGGGGAACTTCGGGACCTCTCCATTGACCAACACACCGCCATCAAGGCTCAAAGCTTGTGACTATGGCAGGAAACATAGAAACCCTAAACTCTAAAGCCTGTTAGCGATTCGACTGAGGCCTCGCAGGCTTGAAAATGTAACGATAGTAGAGACACTGGCCTTGTTAAGCCTTAATCCCGAGGCCCACAGCCGCAGTTCACAAGCCAAGGGACCGGAGTGATTCGAACGGTGCTTTGGGGGGGGGGGGGGGGTCGAATATCGTAGAATTATTGTAGAAAGCCCTAGCAATAACGTGACTATATGATTATTAAAATTATGCAGGCATCACCAAAAAGTGATGTTCGTAATCATTCCAGCCCCTAGAGTAGGTCAAGGGGCAGTGTAGACCAGGAAGAAGGTGCCCACGAAGACCTGAACTTTGGGGCGCTCTCCAGCGTCGCGCGGGGCGTTGGGGCTTCAGGTGCCAGGTTTAGGGTTTAGGGTTTAGGGTTTAGGGTTTAAGGTTTAGGGTTTAGGGTTTAGGGTTTAGGGTTTAGGGTTTAGGGTTTAGGGTGTTTGGGATTGAGGCTTAGAGATTGGGACATCAGGGTTGAAGGTTCTCAGGATTGATAGTTTGCGGTGTTGGGGTGAAGGCTTTTGGTTAAGCTTAGGGCACAACACAAGAAGAGGCTTCAATTCCTTGGTGGCCGGTGCTTAATCCCACCACTTTGTGGTCAGCTACCTGGGCGCAAGACTGCAACACCGAAAGGACCCCAAACCGCTGAAACCTACCCTAAACCCTAAACGAAACCTAAACCCCTAGGCCACCCTACCCTCGTCTCCGACGAGCCGAAATGCCAGGAGTGCCGCTGCAACGAGGCGGTAGGCGAGGAGGATGCCGCTAGCGATCCTTGGGGTTTTGGGTTTAAGGGTTTAGGGTTTGGGGTTTAGGGTTTAGGGTTTAAGGTTTAGGGTTTAGGGGTTCAGGGTTTAGGGTAGCGATCCTTGGGGTGTTGGGTCCTGCCCAGACCCCCTTTGGAGGATCCAACAAGTAGATCCCTTCATGGGGGTTCCTATAAAGTACCCTTAGTAATATAGGGCTCCAAATTAGGGATCTGATCTACTTTCTAGATCCTTCCGGGGATCTGGGTCGGGGCTTCCTAAGAAAGCACCTTCAATTCGGGAAGTCCGGGACTTCTTGAGATCTCTACCCAGAGACTCCAATATCCCTTAATTAAGGAATATACCTTAAATCATATTAGGGGTCCTACTATAACTTAAGGTACATTCCTTAACTAAGGGATATTGGAGTCCGTGTAGCTGCCCTCGGGCCTGCCGCTTAGAAGCCCATCGGAAACTCGCAACTTGTACTTGCAACTAGGCTTAAATCTCAGAGTTTGGGATCCCCGAGTTTAAGGGCGGCTGCCTTTTAGTGGGGTTCCCGCAGGCACAATAACAAAACAGAATATTACAATAAACATGCTACTAATCATGACGATGATAATAAGAGTAATAGTAGCACAAATAACAACAATGCTAGTAATAGTAACAGTAACAGCAATAGACCCGTCAGGCACTAAAATAGGGGGCTCATATAATAGTTGGAAAAGGGTTCTGGGGTGTAATATATATGTATGTATATATATATATATATATATATATATACATACATATATATATATGCATACACACCCACGATTGGTATAATAAGGAACAGCGAAATAGCATTGGCAATTATTTTGGACCCTACGTGACCTGTTCAGCAGTCTTGGAGCCAAAGCTTCAAATCCCAAGCCCGATGGTGGCTACAGTCTTTTGCTATTGCCATTATCATTACGATTAATTATCATTATTCTTATTACTACTATTACTGTTATTTTTATTATTACTATTATTGTTACTATTATTGTTATTATTGTTATTACTACTATTGTTACCAGTATTGCTACTATACTATTATAGTGATGACGATCATACCAGCAGCTGCCCGACCCTGAGATAAGGCACTAGAATAGGGTTTGGGGGCCCATCACAGTATAAATATAACAAGAAATAGCATAGATACTGATTAAGGCCCTCTATGTTAAACTCTACCAGGGCTCTTCCGCCGCAGGCCCATGGCTCGAAGCCGGTAATGCGTGGCCTGGCCACAGCGAATCGTCGGATCTCAGGAGGGGCTTGAGAAGGATTTCCGCTGCTCACAAAGATCCCTTCGGTCAGGATCCTTTCAAGTTTAGGGTTTAGGGTTTAGGGTTTAGGGTTTAGGGGGGAATCCTTTCAATCACTTAACCACAATATGGTAAGAGCATCCCTGGGAATATGTAAGATATTTGGAGTCTCTGGGTTTCTGGGCATAGGACTTCCTCGGCGCCCTTTGGGCATGCATGGCCTGGCACTAAACCCTGTACCCTTCCCTAAACCCTCAATTTTTGGGGGGGTCTTCAAGAGCCGCGGTCCAGGGTTCTTCCTTCGGGGCATAGTATGCGATGATCTTGCGGAGGAACCATGATACTCCTTCTTCTTCAGGCTCCCCATATCTAAACCCCTGTTGCATACTTATCCAATGCATAAAAAACCGTATCAACAACTCCAAAACTTCTGGAAACTCGACAAAAAATCCCTCGTTCTCACAAAGCCGTCGGGGCCATGGCCTGCGTGAAAGGGTTCTCACGGGTGTCAAGCCTGCAGGACAAGCGACAAGATCGTGCCCAGGACGATACTCGCAACGCACAGAGCGACAAGAACAGAGTAAGAATCGCAATTATTCGAAGATAAGACCAAGAGCAATCCCATCAAAAAGCACCCTATGAGCGTGTAGGTCTCAGATCTTCTTGGTCTACGTTCACAGGGACTGGAGCCGGGACCTTGGTGCTGGCAACGGAGCTCAGTCATTGAGAACACCGTTCTCTCAGAAATCATAACCGTCCTAACTTTGTATCTCGTGGTAGAGAATATTCTGTTTAGGAATTGGGGTTTAGGGTTTAAGGTTCAATCCGAGTGTGGGATTTAGAGCTGGAACTTTGGGCGTTGGGGTTTGCATTTCAGGTTTGCAGTTTAAGGTTCAGGGTTTCGGATTTTCAGTTTACTGCGTGCAACTAATTTACGTCTTAGGGTTTAGGGTTTGAAGTTCCAGGCTACGTTCCGAAACAACATGGCACCTCGTGGGCCCACGCTCCACGGCCATCACCCCTCGGTGCAGAGCCAGCGCGTGGCTAACCTCCAAAACGGAGCGGAGAGGAGCTCACAATCGCTCTCAAAGTAAATTGGATTTCTTGGAGGGTTGCTTAGTTCAAGAGTTCCGATACAAGCTTCAGTTCAGGGTTGCGCAAGGTTCTTTTAAGAGTTCTAAGTGCCCAAGCCCTTCTTTCAACGTCTGAGGACTGAAGGGTGCGGCGTGGCGTCTTCAATCCTGACTCATATCTGGGCCTAGAAATCTTCAGTATTCAGCGGTGTGTGAGTATGATCATGCAAGGACTGTAATTGGAGGTTTACATAACTAATTGATGCTCTACTCTATAATATGAACTGGCGGTCAGCTTTCGGAGCGCTGACATTTCGGGTCTTTCCTCTGCCTCCTTGGCCACCATCAGATACCAGCAGATGAGGGCGACAACGCAAAGCACCTCTCGCGACAAAGCACGGCGACGCCAGCGTGCTGTGCAAACAAGGCTGTCTGAACTGCGAGAGAGTGCGCAATATAGGGGCCTCAATGATTAGAATAGGGCCCACTATACTAAATAAGGAACCCCCGAAACAGTACGGGTAATTATTCAGGCGCCTATATATGCCTATATTAGTGCGACAAGGATGGACCTAACGGACCGTCAGCGGCCTCGCCGGTGAAGAACGAGGCGAGCCCCTCCTTCTCCGAGTTCAAGTACTTCCGAAGGTTCCTCGGGCCCAACACGGAAGTCTCCCTTGGGTCCTGTACAAGGGCTACTAGAAGGGGTATTATGGGGGGTTAAATGTAGGGGCCCTAGTATTTAGACTAGGGTTGTGGGGTATATTATACTATAGTTTATATAACAGGGAACCCCCAAAAAACTAGAGGTCTCCCCCAAGCACAGAGTCTGGCTCCAGACATGCGGGTTCCATTCAAGGCATATGAATCGGATAAGTGGCACAAATGGGAAATGAGATGTGCCTCCAGGTGCCTCTCACCGTGACACCCGGAGCACCCTGCAACCTCAAGCAAAGCCTGCTTTCATCACAATTCTCTTGCCGAACCTTAGAAGCTTCGACTGAAAAAACCCAAGGCCTCGGGCGTCGGACCAGTCTGCATCCAAGGGTCTCCAGCAATGCCAGCTGAGTCCCGGAGATGTGCAGGGACTTGTCCAGATCGCAGACTCTCTGCGTCAGAGACAACTTGGACGTCGCATCCTTAGCACGGCATGGACACTTGCAGGATCACACAAAAGGCTTAAATTGTCAGACGCTTATAGGGGCCTAGGACCTAGAGCTTTCGCGGTAGGCCTGGGCATGGGTCTAGGACTTGGGGTCTGGGCTTCCAAGCTGGAAAGCCAATGCTGTCACTCAAGCCTGCGCACACCGACTACCCATCCCCCTCAAACCTAGGAACAACTGAACCCTCAATCCCTAAACGAAAAGGTGCATGGATCTCTGAATCCTTCGAGTGTCGTATTCGGACAATGCGTGGCCAGAGGAACGCCGCCAGCGTTTCGCATCCTCCGACACTCCGCGGTCTCTGGTTTTGGAGTTCAAAGTTCACCTTGTGATCCACTTCTTATTGCTGATGTTGCTGCTTGGATGGTGCAAGGTTAGGGTTGAAGCGTGTGAGGCCGAGCTGCCGCTGTGCTACTAAGCCTTCAAGCCCTAACGAAGTCCCAAATAGCTCGTCGTCGAATATATAGAGGCCTGAGCAATTCGCTAAACACCCCTTTTTGTTGTACAGTCATACTGTAGCATAACCCCACAGTAACACCATTCTGACCATCAAGGCCGCATAGCTATGGAACAAACCCTCTGAAAAGCTTCTTACTCCAACCATACAAGCACCCCATTAAACCCTATTGCCCTAAACCCCCAACCCTAGACCCAAACCCGGGTTACCCTAAACCCCGAACCCTAAACCCCAAGCCCCATTTTTCTGTTTAGTTCAGCATGTCGAATTGAGGAGTGCGTCTTTCGACTCATGCCACAACCGTCAAAAAACCCAAGCCCTGGAAAGCCTCTCCCCAGCAGTCCTCAATCGCACTTGAGTCGATGTCGGGCTCGATAAAGTTAAAATACCTGAGCTGGGCTGTTCCTGATTAGGGTTTAGGGTTTAGGGATTAGGGTTTAGGGCTTAGGGAGCTGGGTCGTAGTGTAGGGGGCCTTAACAAGTCGAATCAGGGTTTTGAGAAGTGTATGTTTTGTATGGGGTGTACAGGGATCATATAGGGTCTGGCTTTAAACAAGGGCCTTAAGAATTAGAGCACGATTCCTTTCACGAGCTCATGAAAAGGGTCACTAAGACTATGATCTGGTTTATGTATATAGGGAGCCCGTAAAAGGTAGAGTAGGGCTTCAACGTGGTTTTGTAAATGGGCTTTCACGTGTTAATGAAGTTTGAATGGGATTTTCAAAGTGCGTCGGAACTAGACTATGGGGTTGATGGGGATTTATTATGGTTTTAATGCCTTCAAACAGGGACCTCCATAACCAGAATACCGAGTTTGGGGATGCGTTGAATGTGCAACTTTCAGCAGAAGTAGTGGCATTTTTTTCAGGCACCTGCATTAATGAAGCGCCCTGAAGACTGAGGGGTTCTTTGGGTTCATAAACGTTCTTAGAGTAGGATTCGGAGAGCTCTTACGGATCCCTAAACCCGAAACCCTAAACCCTCAACCCTTCACCCTAAACCGTTTGGCTTTAGGGTTTAGGGTTGGGGAGCGGCGAGCCTGAAGACTCTGGGCCCCTGAGCCCCCCATGTCCGAGAGACGCGATGGCACAGAAGACCACCTGCATCAGGACCTCAGCTGCGAAGATAGCACAGGATACTTCACAAGTAACTAGAACAGATGATACGACATCCTTGATAGGTCATTAGAACAGATAATATGGGATCCTTGATAAGTCATTAGAATCGTGTTTTGGGTACAAGTTGTCTGATAACTATACCCTAAACAAAGCACTTTTTTTGGCCAAAGGTCCTTTTCTACCGTTACCAGTAGCGGGTCCCTTGGTGAGGGTTCCCACCTTATACAGGGCTCTTTTTTGTTAAGGCCATTTGTTTAAAATCAAGTTTGAGGATATGGGGTTCAGGAGTTCCACAACTCGTAATCCAAGAGCCACAGACTATATACTTCAAGCTCAACTAGAAGGTTCGACGAGCCCATCATCCTCGGGCACTCGATCCCCTAGCCCGTAAACCGTCAATCCCAATTTTTTGACTGCGAACCCCAAAACACTTTCAAGAGCCGCAAGAATGCATAACACCCCCAGCATCTCCCAAAACTTTAAGCCCTGAACCCTCAACCCCTCCAAACCCCAAACCTAAACCCTCTAAACCCTGAACCCCAAACCCTAAACCCCGAAACCCTCTAAACCCTTAAAGCCTCCCTCCCGGGCCCCGGGCGTTGATCACGGCCAGCAGGAAGGTCTGGAAGGAGCCCGCAGGGCCCAGGGCCCCGGTGCCGATGAAGATCACCAGGTCCCAGGTGGACTCCCCTGGTGATTTTCTTTTTTTGAGGGGGGGGGGGGGTTGGGAGGTTTAGGGAGTTTGGGGTTTATGGTTTAGCTTTTTGTTTTTAAAGCCACTTTTCCAGCCGCCACAAGTGTTGGTTGAAAGGTCCATCGAACCGAGGCTTTGTACAAGGATAGACTGTGGGGAATCGACCACCTAAACCAAGGCAACCCCATAAGAGTTTAGGGGGAGGTTTAGGGGGTTCGGGGTTTGGGGTTTGAGGCCACGTTGAGTATGAGAGACTTGTGGGGCATAGGCATTGAGCCAAAATTGTCGAAGAGACGAGATTGTTTACGGTTGAGGTTTTTCGGGAGTTACGGTGTTCTTCCACAGGTTCAGGATTTCTGCGATTCTCGAGTGTAGAGTTGAGGAAAGTGTGTAGAAACACTCCTGTCGTGAAGTCCATTCATACCTCTGACGTGATGCCTTTAGACGCGCTGCTACAGCTTGCAGACCACAAGAAGCATAACCCAAGAAGAACCACAACACAAATCACCTACAAGGCCGATGGATACCGGCGCCCGGAGTACTGTAGGCTTGGGGCTTCCTGTCGCGCAAGCCATATCCGAAGAACGAAGCATCATGGCCCGTCTCTTGCGCCATTTATGGCCCAACACCCTCTGAAGAAATTGAAGCCGAGATGCCCCAAGTGTAGTACTCCTTCGTCTGCGTGTCCAGAAGCTCTTCGGTGATATCGGAGGTCTTCCTCCTGTCGGAAGGATGGCGAGTTTTGAGCTTTCGGGATTCGGGACTAAAGGGTTTGACCAGATTCCGTTCCACTCAGTTTCAGGTGTATTCAAGGATTTCAGGTTGTGGGTGCGGGGTTTAAGAACGAAGCACCTACACCCTAACCAGCGATCCTACTACTCCAAGACAACGGCGCCCCATGACAAGTATCACAATCCCTTAATCCAAAACCCTCACCTATTCAACCATGCACCTGAAACCCTAACCCTCACAACCGATACCCCGCATCCCCATGCCTAGCTACCCCAAGGGCGCGAATTCAGTAAAATAAGACTCTGGGGTAAGTTATAGTAAAACCATGTTAGAGTGCCCTTCACGAAGCATACTACCAAATACTCACGGAACGCCCCCGCACCCCTATCACCTTGAACTGGGCTCCTGGAAAACTCTGTGATCTTCGAGACGTGGCTTTTCGTGGACTTCTCAGACTTCGGGGTGTCGTTGCCCACGTGAAGCTTCTTCTGCAGCACAAGAGACAACACCGCACTACGGTCCCGAAACAGCTCTACTGTAATATACGGATAATAAGCCCCACAGTTATACCACAAGATAGGGATAAGACCCCTAAACCCTAAAGATAGGGATAAGCCCCCTAAACCCTAAACCCTAAGGATAGGGATAAGACCCCCCCCCCCCTTACAGCCTTAGAGTCCCTTTCTGAGGATGATAGTGATGCCATACTGCATCCCCAAAACCCGGTCGAATCATTAAGGCCATGTGCCTAGGCGTTGGATTTTGGCCTTGTGAGTATTTGCAGAGTTTCGAAGGATGGTCATGATGGCTGAAGGGGTAAGAGTGAGGCCTTAACCATTGTAATGGGGTTGTGGGATATATGTCTGCACAATCTTGCGCTTTTGAAAAAGGGTAGTGGCTGTTTCTCTGCACGAGTTGCACAGGTCTGTTGCCAACCTGTGGACTCTAAGGAGAAATCGTTACACAAAACCCAAACCTCAAAACGGGTCATCGTCAGCAACAGCATGACCACCAAGACGACACGGGTCGGATGGACATGCTTTCAGGGCCTCGTCATTGTCCACCTCGTCTTTCATTCCAACGATGTCGTCCGGCGGCACAATGGGAGCCTGCAGGGTACAGGGCTCATTCTTCCTGAACCCCACAAGCCTAAGTCCCAAAGCCCACAAGCCCCGAAGCCCCCGAAACCAACATGGTTTCTGAGGGACTTTTAGGAGCTCGTAAGGGTTCAGACCCTGCAAACTTGCTACGCTGACACGCCGACAAGAAGAGAATGGGCATGGGGCCATTGTAGTCGAGGGTTCACACTTCGTCCATCACGACCAGCTGGCCCTGCCGCTCTTGATTAAGAAATATTCGGTATCAGTACAGTGGGGCTGCTGAAGGCAGTCTGTCAAGGGACATTGAGCAAAACACACTTTCCAGTCCATGGATACCCTCGTAAAACCCCGAAACCCTGAACACTAACCCTGAACCCTCAACCCTCTCAACCCTAAACCCTAAACCCCCAAACCCTGAACCCCAAACCCTGAACCCTCTCAAGTGAAGCCACGGCGCCGGGGGCGGCTCGTTGGCGATCTGGGGGCCCTTAAAGTCGCCCCGGATGCCCTGGGACGCCACACGCCAGGGGCTTCTGGGTAAGGGATCCCTTGAAAGGAACCCTTAAGGAGCCTTTAGAGGCTCCCTTAACGGATCCCTAGAGGAAGCCTTAAAGGATCCCTTAAAGGAACCCAGAAGGGAACCATTAAGGGAACCCTTACGGGTTCCTTTTAAGGGCTTCCTAACAAAAGGGCTACTTTAAGGGTTCCTGTAAAGGTTCCTTTAAGGGTTTCTGTGAGGGCTCTAAGACAAGCATGAGGGGAGAGTTCGAAGATTCCAAACGGGGCCTGAATTCGAACAGGCTTCTTGGGCGTCTTCTACTGCGCTTACGTAGGGGACTATCACGAGGGCCCTGGTCCTAACCAGGCATCTATTTTGTGGGCCAAGGGTGGTCAGAGATTACGTAGGGTCTTGCGGATTTCAGGGTTAGTAGCCCCTACAACCCTCAAGCAGCCATCCCCACAAAAACGGCCTAAACCCTCACACACGCACACACACACACGCGCACACACACACATCCTTCCAAAAAAAAATTGAAATGAATCCGACTCTAAACCCTGAAAACCCCGTATACCCTACACCCATGAACCACCCCCCTCAAGAAACAACCTGCGATCACAATACTTCTACTTCAATGGTTGAAGAATTAAGTCCTCAATTTCAAATTTATATTAAGTGCGTTCTCAAGTCACTATGAAGGCTTCCCCAAAACACCTTAAACCCAAACCCCAGACCCTAAACCCCCCCTGTGGCCTGTGACATCCGAGTCATCATCTCCTCCAGCTTGGCCAAGCCTCGCTGCCGTTCGACTTCGGAGCTTGTCACATCGTATGTTGCTTTCTGGTGCCTCTATGAGAGCTGTCTGGGATTTCCGCAGGCTTCTCGAGTTTTAATGAAGGCTCGAGAGGGAGCCCTACAGGGCTTGTATGAGGGTTGCATGAAGGTTTCATGAAGGGTTTCTAGGGTCGTATTGGGGTTGCACAGGGCCTTCATGACGGCTTTATAGGGCTCCGCTAAGGGCTCTATAAGAAACTTGGATGTAACTGTTTGAGCGGTCCTTCTAACAAGTACTTCCTGTATCTCTTCGGATGGCTACCCTACAGAGACGGCCTTGTACTTACCTTTGGGTGGTAGGGAATGGAGGAATGGTAGCAATAGTAGTTATAGCTGTACCCCATTCCTCCATTCCCTACTAACCAATGGTAAGTGTAAAGAATGCTTCACGACGTTTCCTGCGATTCAGCATAGTCCTATGAGGATCCATTAACACCATGCTTGTTGTTTCTGAACGTTTGCATGACCCTGGTTACTCCTTGCAGAACCAGTCCCGAAACCATGAACCCCAATCCCTGAACACTAGACCTGACAGCCCAAAAAAAGCAGTCGTGCGGCGCTCGTGGAGCTCTGGAACCATGGAGGCTAGCGCAACCTGACATCGTTGGGAGTTCCAGAAACGGGGGTTTCCGAAAACAGGGGACCCTGATATACTACCCTAAATAGTAGGATCCTTGTTACAAGGACCCCAAAATAATGTATCCCCAAATACTAAACCGGGGAGCAACGGAACCCCACGGCTCAGGGATTCCATGCTCGGAGTGTCTTTTTCCGACTGAAAGTTAGTGCAGGAAGCCCTTGCCAGGGAGGAGAGGGCGTGGTTTAAACTGACGGCAGTAAGCAGCCGCCTCAAAGAATTCTAAGCATAAGATCTTTGTTGCAAAGACTCCTGACAGAGACCCTTCATTTTCGGAAGCCCCAGGTAGAATGCAGAGCTTGCCCTCCCCCCCCTCCACCTCACCCTCCCCCTCCCCTTGGGGGTGTAAGAAGTACAGGGTTCAGGATCGAGCGTAGAGCTTCTGGCTGCCCAGAGGGCCAACCCCTCCAAGAATCCTTACGTTCCTTTAAGACGTCAAGAGGTATTGAACTGTCTGGCTAGCTACGGCGGCTATGTTTTTCTATACCCGAATCAACTACTCGACTCGACACGAATGACGGGACTAGACAATGGTAACTTTCTTTTTGTACTTGGGGTCTCCTGACCTTCTACCCTTCGGCCGGAGCACCGTCTCCTCCAGCTCATCGAAGCGCGCATCGATGGCATGGAGGATGTCAGGCCTTGGTGCAAAGGGCAATAACAGAGCGAAGGATGACAAATATACGAACGTTGCCGTTGGTATTACATTTTGCTATTTCTGGCGTTCCCGTACTCATCTCTTTATTCCGGCTAAATATGGAGCTTGACAATCTGCGTGTTGGCACAATCATCACCACCTAGAAACTTTGCGCGCATCCCGCAACTACTAGACTCCCTACAACGCACAACTGTGCAATATCCACAAGATTCGAGTGCATGCTCGTGCGTTGCCTTGTGGAGGATGCTCAACAGTATCACATCCCGACATGCCTGAAAACTTCGAGACCTTCAATTCCAAACAACGCACGGTACACCCTGAACAACAAATCCCACGAAACCCTCGACTTCAGCCGAGAACCAGAATTCAAATCATTGGGACCTGAAGCATCTAAACCCGCAAACACATAAAAGCAAAAAGGGAAAAAAAAAAAACAGCTAAAGCCCAAAACCCCTAAACCCTCCAGGAAACCCGAGAAACCTTTGAGAGCCATTCAAAACCAGCAAAAAATATGTGTGAAAGTCTTTCTCAGACGCCCGGTCCGATCCGGGCGGCTTTTGTGAGAAGGTAGGGGCCTTAATAGCAATACTTGATATAGGGGCCTTGATGCCCTAAACTCTAAATTCTTTGGCCAGGCGGCTCTTGTGAGAATTTAGGGGCCTTAATACTTGAAATAATTGCCAAGACTCTCAACCCTAAACCCTAAACCCTGAATTCTTTGGCCAGGCGGCTCTTGTGAGAAGGTTGTTTGCTTCCTGAACTTGGCCATGGCTCCGCCCAGCACCGGAGAAGTGGAAGTGCTGGGGGGGGGGAGCGGTCTGGGGCGGGGGGGGTGGGGGGCCTTCGTAATTACCAATACTATTGTGGGGGTTCCTTATTATAATTATTATATAACGGGCCGGCGGAGGGGGGGGGGGGGGCGAAACTTCCTATAACTGGTACTGGTGCTGACACGACCATAAGGGCTGATATCACTGCTGTATGTTCACATCTGGGGAGACGCTTGATCTGGCGGAGGAATCGGTCTTGACTGCACGAAGCTGTTTGCCAGTCATGGAAAGAGCTGGCTTCGAGGCAGAGGCACCAGGACGCGGCAGGCTTCTGTTGGGTGCTTTGTAAAAGACCGGTCACCTGCTGATAGCACAAGGCAGGCAGGCAGCTGGGTCCTCCTGGTGTTGAGATCATGACAATGATAACAAGACGACGACGGCCACAGGATGACCACTCCCACTCCCACAAGTCGCTGTAATGGCTGACAAAGGCGCGTGCTCTTCGCAACACGGGCTATTTTCGTAGCCTTGTGCAATATCAATGCTAGCCAAAGCTTTGATTACTCCAAAAGCACGAACAGCTGCATCTTCGTTTCACTAGTACTCACCCGAGATCTTAAGAACCCATTCCCTGGGTCCTCCTACTAGGGCCTTATTGACTAGAATAGGGCTCATGGGGTTTTGCTTGGGTGCTTTAAAAAGGGTCTTAAGGGTCTCTCTGATGTTGCTAACAAGTGAGGTTAAGTTCTTTTCGTGAAGTCAGATGCAAACGGGCTTGGGATTATTTTATGAAAATCGGCGGTATGACTATGTTAGACTTGTAAGAGGAGGTGATTACTCATTAGCATCTCGCTGCCCAACTACAGTGGCTTCGCACCTCGTAGGTGCCCGCCCGCATGGCCCTCGAGCAAGCTGCATAGCAGGAAAAGGGGAAAGAATAATTAAGGCCCCAAGATTAAGCTTGGAGTTTGGGGTTGTCACCTGTTGCCGCCGGTAGTGCACAAAGAATCAACATTGTTGACACCAGGACAACTATTGTTCTACTGCAAACATCTCCCTCGCATGTACTGACATCGTGGTGCGATGATTCTGCTGCTGAACAACATTCTGCATATCCAGGATGAGACATCTACCAAGGCCGTAGTCTAGTGTACTTAAAGGCAAGGCAAGAAGTTCTGCATAAACCCTAAAGACCTGCCTGAGGACCAAGGAGAGAAGCGGCAGACGGATGTGCCGCCTGGGTCGGTGTGAATGAAGGTCTCGGGGATTAGGGTAGGAACCTGATTAAGAAACCCTGGGCCTATAGCCCCAAAAAAGTAGGATTCATATAAGGAACCCTAACCAAGGCCCAAGGTTTCTTAATCAGGTTGCAGCATTAGGGGTTTCAGGTCCTCGGATACTTCGCTCAGGGTCTACGATGCCAGATTGCGCACGCTCGACCCAGGTAATGGTGTCAAGGCAACCCAGCTCGCAAGTCTGTCGGCAAGCCCCTCGAAACCCCTGAAGACCCAACATCCTAAAACCCGCAACCCCGAAGCCCTAAAACTCCAAAACACTAAAGCCACTCTCAGGAGGTCAATTTCGTCTGGATCGTCCGACGACCGCTTCTT